>JAVLUX010000125.1:6222500-6447500 GCA_032164185.1 Moxostoma hubbsi
CAGCTGACGGACTCACTCATTGTTAGCAGGGGGTGGAGTGAAGAGACACGTATATACACGAGGCTTTACGCAGACAAAAAAAGATCAAATCAATGAAAACTATTTATTCTAACAGAGAGTTATGAGTGTGACCCTGTACGACAGATTATCTAATTTTTTTAGATGATAACTTGATTGTGACATGAACCACTATGCCTAGTCCACACTGAACTGTTCAGATGGTTTAGTCCGAGGATGGCCGCTGCTGTCGGTGTAAATAAACAGTCGACCGCAGCATCGATGGAGTCGTGTGTCAGACACGGCCGCGGCATCACCGGCAATGCGGTTAAGGTATGATTTATATGACATAGTTAAACCCTACACTAGACAGTTGACTTGTAAAAATCATGAGCGCTTGTTTTGTTGTTATTTTTGTTTGAGTTCAGTCGGCTGCTGCAGGGCGTTAGCACGCTAATGAAAGCAGCATTCAAAACTGACGTTGCGCTTCATATTCAACACATCGTTATACACTCGTTTAAAAGCAGTTGACAATTATTAAACAATATATTGTTCTGAAATAAGAGTTTCCTTGATTAACACAGTTTTAACAGCTGTGAATGGTGGGCGAGTTAGCCGGTTTGCTAACTGACCTACAGATTCACACGAAACCTGTCAAATGTCTTGGTATTATTTAACTCCAAATCAATACAAAACATATTAAATTACATTTTGCATAAATAAAATGAAGCCTACATTTAAGACCATTAAGATTTTTGCATTGCCATTATTTTTACCACCCATGCAGTTCTCATCACTGTATTGCGTCTGGACGAATTACTTTTACTGTTCCCGTTGTTTTTAATGCTAATGAAATTGACTGCTGTGCTATGAGAGTACTACAATGATGTGTAAATATGTTTTGCTTTATATATATATATATATATATATATATATATATATATATATATATATATATACATACACATATACAGGTGCTGGTCATATAATTATAATATCATCAAAAAGTTGATTTATTTCAGTAATTCCATTCAAAAAGTGAAACTTGTATAATGTATACATTCATTCCACACAGACTGATATATTTCAAGTGTTCATTCCTTTTAATTTTGATGATTATAACTGACAACTAATGAAAACCCCAAAATCAGTATATATATATATATATATATATATATATATATATATATATATATATATATAATGAACAATGTGCATAACTGTCATGAAAATAATGTTACAATTTACAACATCTTAATGGCCTTAAAGGGATAGTTCACCTAAAAATTTAAATATTTATTCACTCTCATGCCATCCCAGATGTGCATGACTTTCTTCTGCAGAACACACACACGAAGATCACACAAAGTTATTCATATGACTCCAGTGTTTTAATCCATGTCTTCAGAAGTTATATGATAAGTGTAGGTGAAAAACAGATCAATATTTAAGTCCTTTTTAATCTAAATCTCCACTTTCATATTCTTCCACTTTTGTTTTTGGTGATTTGCATTTTTTGTGCATATCGCCACCTACTGGCAGGGAGGATTATTTACTGTAAAAAAAAAAATCATTTAAAGGTGGAATATGTAATTTCTGCCCTACTAGTGGCACCAAACGGAATTACAAAAATAAAGCCAACACTCCTCTCACTCATCACGCCCTATAGCACTCTCTGATTCCCTGTGAACAAATAGTCCATTCTAAATAATAGATAATAAGCAGTTAACATCATAAAAAAACAAGACCGCTATAACATAAACGCACTGGACAGTAAGCGCAGCAGAGGAATCGGCTTGTCTGAAAACATTGCCGGTAGGGCTGGGCGATTTTGCCAAAAAAAAAAAATCTTCGATTTGCCACAGGCATGTTTCAAAAATCTTCGATTTTTTTTTTTTTTTTTTTTTTTTTTTTTTTTTTTTTTTTTCAATGCACTTAAAAAATGACTGCAGACATCAGATATAGTGTCAAAAGTGCAACTTTATTGCTATGATTGTCCTCAAGAGTTAAAATGCGTAGAATCCCAAAACAAAAAGTAAATGAGGCTCTGTCATTCAACAATTTCAAGCTTTAACCCAGGTTTAAGCAAAAGTGCAACAACTTTACAGTAGCTTAAATTTTCTGTTCAAGAAATCAGATAATTACAAATTTTGTAACATATAACATTACAATTAAAAAAAGAAACTCTTCTCAGTATAGTGTGAATATAAAAAATGAAACATGCCTGTGGCAGACATATAGCCTGCTCAAAGAGTGAACAAATGTAAACTTTTATCTATAACAAAACACGTGCTTGTTAGATCTCTGAAACATTGTGCATGCTCATTCTAAACATTTTTTGCAAGAAAGATGAGCCTGTCCACAACCTCTGGCTTAAGGCAGGCCCGGTTGCAGGTAACTATTCCCCCACCCACACTAAATACCCTCTCTGAGAATAGAATAAATTGGCAGCATGTCTGTGGCAATATAAAACGTGATCGCCTCTGTAATCGCTTTCCATCGCGCTCCGTTCTTATCATAAGGCACACAGTTTGTAAAGCTCTCAGGAAGTGTAGTTTGCTTTTTAGCAGGTGTGCTAGAGGAGCCGTTTTCGCTACGGAGCCGGTTGCACTTCTCCCATTCTTCGTGATGTTTATTCCTCAGGTGCTGGAAAAGATTTGTTGTACTGCTGCTTCCAGTAGCAACAGCCTTGAAACATATTTTGCAGCAAGGCTTCGTCTGTGTTTTGTCTGCTGCATCAAAACCAAACCAGTTCCAAATTACGGAATTACCTGTGCCTTTCTTTGGAAGTAACGTTAGTTCTCTGCTACACGCTGCCATGTTGTTTTGACTGTGTTACGCGGGGCGGGGGCTGGCTCATATCGCGCTACGGTAACGCACAAGGACGAAACGCGGAAAAGTCCGAAAAAACTATTGTGGCAAAAAACTCGAGTTTGCAAAATAAAAATCGTTTTAAACTACAAAATCGATAAATCGATTAAATCGATTTTTTGCCCAGACCTAATTGTCGGTGTTACGGTTCAACTGGTTTTCAAGTTAAAGTTGGAGTAAGTGATTCCAGAGAAGACTGTTGATATTTGAATATCATGATACATCAGCAGCCAAACAAATACACCCCTCCCTTCAGTGCTTCAGAAGCTACGCCCCCCAAATTCATGCACGGCCATTGCCAATGCTGAGTGATCGCAACAGTGTTGTGTGGATCGGTCCGATCCGCTTTGTTTATTTTCCCATTTACAGAGCCAGGGCTGTGTACAAACACCAGTTTGTTTTTTTTCAGCGCACACACAGAATGGACAGCTAGTGGACCGTGAAGAGATATTCACAGTATATACTAGCATCCACACATTTCAAGAGAAATACATGCAAAAATGCATTGTACACACATATGTATCAAGAGCTATATCAATATTAGTCATTTAAAAAAAAATTTAAACATTCATTCAAGTATTTGTGTTCTGTTTTGTAGCTACACTGGCTTCTGTAAGTATTTTGACACTTAAGCCACACTTAAAAATGTATGAATGCCTTAGCAATATATTACAAAATATCAAAGTGTTATATTAAAGAATGTTAGCACAAAACAACTTACCATTTAAGGTGATTTCACAAACAAGAAATCAATGTTTGTTAGGTTTTACATAATAAAACTATATATAAACTGTTCAAAATGAAAACAAAAAGTTTTGTTTTAGGGGCCATTGTATATATGCCACAATTTTGTTTTGTTTTGGGGGGGAGCAATCTATACTTCACATGTATGTGTGTTATTTTGTAGGTGCTGGAGTGCGGTGTGTGCGAGGATGTGTTTTCACTACAGGGCGATAAAGTACCGCGTCTGCTGCTGTGCGGACACACGGTGTGTCATGATTGCTTGACTCGTCTGCCTCTTCATGGCAGGGCTGTGCGCTGCCCCTTCGACAGACAGGTCACTGAGCTGGGTGAGTGTAACACTGCCATTCTGTTCTTTATTTTTTCTTTAGTGTTGGAGAGTTTTGGGCCAGTTGACGGAGATGTCACTTTCTCTATTAGACAGAGCTGCATTGTCAATTAATCTTGTACATGTTTATATATATATATATATATATATATATATATATATGTATGTATGTATGTATGTATGTATGTGTGTGTGTGTGTGTGTGTGTGGAGTTTTATCAGAGATAAACATACTTTTACAAAAGAAACAAAATGTAAGTACAAAAATGTATCAATTTATTTCTGAGTGTTTTTTCCATTGTTGTCAGGAACACCTTATTAAAGACATACTGGATGCAAGTCAAACTTGGTGTTAAATATTAGACTCACTCTCTTACAGATCTCTACCCAGTAGGCTTTGATATGTGTACATAGTAAAGGGATCGTGAAAAGTGTCAATTATAGCATTCATGTAGGTTTACTCATGTTAATGCAAAATTGTCTATTTAATTTTCTATTTAACATGTTTTTTTGCAGATGTTGTGCATTGCAACCAATCACAAGTCTGTTTTTCACTGCTGTGTATAATTTATTTAAAATTTGAATAACCATTTTTTGCTTTTCATGCTGCTAAGAGGGCCAATGTGAAGTGGGCCGGCATGGTCTTCTTTTACTGACAAAACGGCTATAAAGTAATTCAGAAACAGTTCTCCACATGTTTTAGATGTGTAAATCGCAGGCAATTGATTCACCCAAAATAAGTATTTAAATGTACTGTATTAATCTAAATTAATTGCAATTACAATATCAAGGGAAATAATCAACAGTTATGAATTTTGTCATTATTGTGAATTCTGCTGATTTAAACTTGTCACCAAGGTAATGCTTTCTTGGTTTTGTCAAAATTAAAATAAATCATCAGTATTGTTTTGTATTGTATGCCATTATTTTCCAGAACACATTTTTTCTCTTCAGCTATTATTACAAATGACAGTAAAATAGTATTTTTTTTAAATCAAATATATTAACTATTAATGTTGGCATGAAATGAAAATTCTCCCTATCTATTTTCTAAATGCATCTTATTGATGTTATTGTGCATATGTTTATATATTGCATATGTGTTTTTTCCTTTAATCTTTTATCAGAATGTCATAACATGATCTTGCAGTGAAACGACAGACTTCTGTCTGGTTACTATGCTGGACTTCTCCAATCATTTAGTCCACTTAAACCCCGCCCCTTTCTAATAAATACAACAACCTTGCGTAGAGTTGAATGAAGCATTAATCCTTGTTGGTGAAGATGTCAAAGTGTATTTTCATCTGTTTTCCTTAAAAACTATTGTTCTTAAACCAAACTTCCTTCTTGGATGTGTTCGAGTCATTTCATGAATGCAGTTATTTTGGGATGCACAGTATGAGTAAGTGTTTTTTTTTTTTTTTTTTTTTTTCACTTTTATATTTAGTGTTTTGCGATTTCAAAACGTTAAAATCTATCTTTCACTCACTTGTTTTTCAACAGCTACAGCCTCTTCATAAGCAAAGACCTCGATGTGCTCGTGCGTTTATGTCAGTTTGATCATAAATGTGTTGAGATCGCTGCTCAATTTCAACGATAACGGCTCTGACTCGAGCAGCATGGTGGTCGGGCGGTGTGTGTCCACTGCAAACTCTCATTCAGATCTGCCTCCATATTTTCACAATACAATCCAAAACTAATGAATAATCTTAAATCCCTGCCTTATGTTTTGTCTTTTTCGATAAGCTGTTTCACTTGGAAATAGGTAACACTACAGAAGTAGTCATTTTTTATAAAAAACAATTTTATGTAGAAAAATGCAAATAGTACAAACGAGAACATATAGCAAAACATGTCAGGGGCTTACAGGAAAAATTACATACGAAATAAATAAACAATAAAACAATGATACATTAAATAAAAAATATAGTCAAGAGTTGTATAGTTCGTATTGCTTTCACATTTCTACTTTTAGTGATTAGTTTCCAAATATGTTTTTATTTCAATTTTAAATTGTTGAAATACAGGTATTTTTTCAATCCATTTGATTATGTATATAATAACGAGCCACAAGGAAGTCAGTTGCAACTTCCGTTTCATGACTACTTTAACCCTTGTGCAGTGTTCATTTGTGAGTCACACTTGTGATGTTCGCGGATCAAAAATGACCTGATCGTTTTTAATCATTTTTTTACGATATGTAAAATATGATATGTTATTAAAGTAAAAACGGTAAAGTTGTGCATTTTGTGTTGGGATTTTATGGTATTAGACCTTATTTAGCTCTAAATTATACCATTTAATTTTCACATAAAATAAGCATATTTTATGTTATCTTCACTTCAAGAAAAAAAAGTCTCAGACTATAGAAAGGTCTGCCTACGCCTGTGAGGGCCATATGTCCTCATCAGTAAAAAAAAAAAAAAAAAAATTCTAATAATTTATTGGTTAGATGATGTTTATCTTCAAATGTAATGTTTGTGTGATGGTTAGGTTTAGGGGTATAGTTATGAAACAGAAAATATTGTTAGCCTGATATGAAATCAGTGGAAGTCAATGAGACATCACTAATATAGTCAAACAAATCTGTATGTGTGTGTATGTGTGTGGGTGTTTGTGTTTTCTGCATTATGGATGTTGTATAGTCTCACCCCTTCATTTATGTGTGGATGTGTTCTGCATTGTCTGATTTATTGATTTGTATTTAAAAAATAATAATAATAAAAATCTCTGTAAATCTTTCCCATGAAGTATTTCCTATAGCGTGTCAAAAATGACCTGGAACATCACAAGTGTTGCTTTTTTTACGACCACTTAGACTTATCGAATCAAGTCCAGATTTTTTTGTGTGTGTTCAGATAGCAAGTGGAGGAAAAGTCACCAAGTCTTGTTAAAAAAAAAAAATTAAAAAAAGTTAAACTGGTCCAAAAAGACCCAAACAGCACAAGTGTTTTAAAAAATTTTAATTCTGGCACATATAAAAATAAATTGCTAAAATAAAATGCTTGACGCTTGTAGTGGGGCAAGTGCAAATCTGAACTATTGGCCAGCACTGTTATTTCTTAGGACTGTCAAAGGTAACGTGTGCAATTAATGAAATGTTTAAAACTGTTTTGTTTTTTTTGCACATTTCTGTTTATTCCACATGTTTCATTCTGTTCTGTGTCATTTCTAAAAACTCATCAGAACATTTGGAGCTGATTGAAACTGATCGGATACACAAGTGTGTCTGTGTGTCATATTTTCTTGTGCTCCACTCTGCAGGGGACTCTGGTGTTTGGGGCCTGAAGAAGAACTTTGCCCTGCTGGAATTGCTTGAACGGCTACAGAACGGGGCAACCAATCAGTCAGGCATGTCCGAGGACACGCTTCGTGAGATGGGAGAGGTTAGAGCTGTGCATTTTCAATAAAAAATCAGATACGGCAGACTGTAAAATCTGAACGGTTGTAGAATTCATATTCTGCAGTATTAAGTCACTTTCTTTTGATTTTACGTTGAACCTAACAGTTTTCTTTCTGCTTTATTTGCATTAGTGCATAATCCGCTGTGATGAAGATGAGACCCACACTGCCTCCATGTACTGCACAGTGTGTGCCACACACCTGTGTGCCGAGTGCTCCCAGCTCACCCACTCCACCCGTACACTGGCTAAGCACCGGCGTGTGCCCCTGGCGGACAAGCCCCATGAGAAGATGCTCTGCCCACAGCATCAGGTGCACGCCATCGAGTTTGTCTGCCTGGACGATGGCTGCCAGCCCGGGCCGCTCATGTGTTGCGTGTGCAAGGAGTATGGAAAGCATCAAGGCCACAAGGTAGGGAACATCAGCACTTGGTCCTATTTGTTCAAGTGACATGACAAGATTTCAGTGACAAGTAGTTCTTCTGTCCACAGTGAAAGTGAAAAGGCTCCGTGACACCACACAATAACTGCAAATCAGAAGATAATTGAAGTTTAATGTACAGTAATGTGGAACCAATAAGATTTCACAGTGGGTGGGGCTACTCCAGAATACCCAGTTAATGTATAAATAATAATGAGTATTTGCTTGAAACTTCATGTTTGCGATGAGATTAAAACGGAAGTGTGTAATTTCTGAGCCACTAGCGTCACCAAACGCAATTCCAAAAATATATTGTTTTTAAACAGATTCCAGAAAACTTGAATTCTTTCAAGCAAACCTGATGTGCTTTTTCAGTTTTTGAGGCTATTAGCTCAGCATGGAGTCCTGACGGTCAAGTGATTAACAACCTCCCGCTGGCAGAAGCTAATGCATGCTCAATCTCACCTACTGGCTGGCGATTATTTATTAAAAATGATTTCATCATTTACTCACCCTTATGCAATCTTAGATGTGTATTGCTTTATTTCATCTGCTGAACACAAATGAAGATTTTTGGAAGAATATCTCCGCTCTGTTGGCCCATACAATGCAAATTAATGGGTGCCAAAATTTCAGCATAAAAGTAATCCATACAACTCCAGTGGTTAAATCCATGCCTTCAGAAGCTATATGATCTGCGTTGGTGAAAAACAGATCAATATTTAAGTCCTTTTTTAACCATAAATTCTCCTACCTGTGCTGTCAATCTCCACTTTCACATTCTTCTTTTGTTTTTGGTGATTCACATTCTTCATGCATACACCCCCTACTGGGCAGGGAGAAGAATTTCTAGCAAAAATGAATAAAAATTGATCTGTTTCTTTCCCACACCTGTCATATCACTTCTGAAGATATGGATTAAAACGCTGGAGTCATATGGATTGCTTTTATGCTGCTTTTATGTGCTTTTTGGTGCGTCAACATTTTGGCACCCATTCACTTACATTTTATGGACTGACAGAGCTGAAATATTCTTCTAAAAATCATGATATGTGTTCAACAGAAGAAAGTCATAGACATCTGGGATGGCATGAGGGTGAGAAAATTATGAGTATTTAAAATTAAATATTTTGGCATAAAAAAAAAAATGACTTGCATCAGCTTTACTTAGCTCTTTATGTGTGCTCGTTTTTGTGCTTTTTCTAATTTTATGCGTAATACATTTTTATACGCCTGATAACTTCGATCTTCGAATCGGATCTTCAGAGAAAATTTTTGATACTGGTTGTAAACGGGGCCTTTGATTCACAAGGTTTGGATTCGATCAGTCTCCATGGCACAAGGGAAGATGGAAGGTGCTCAAATATAATGCATAGCAAAAATCTTCACACTTTCTTCGCACATTGAAAAACACTGATCTTTGTATTCTAACAGTCGATATTGGATTGTTGAAATGAAGATTATGATTATTATATTTGGCCAGTCCAATCACTTATTTCCTGATCACTCAGAAAACCTCTTTTAACAGCATGCTGTCCTAGAGGGTGAAGCCAACCAGATCCGAGCCTCCATCCTGGACATGGCACACTGCATCCGTACATTTACAGAAGAGGTGTCGGAGTACTCCAGGAAACTGCTGGGCATTGTGCAGCAGATTGAAGGAGGGGAGCAGATCGTGGGGGACAGCATGGGCATGGCCCACACCGAACATGTACAAGCACGATTATTTTCTGTTAGGCCAGTTTCGCACCGCACATGTAAGCTGCATATATTTATTCCAACATATTAACTAAAGGGCTGAGGAAACTCTACAAGATGTCAGTGATCACTTGAAGTCAACGTTGTCTCCGAAGGATACAAAAGAATGCAGCAAATATATATATCTATATATCTTTTTTTTTATCAAAACAGCACCGTGATATAATATTTATGGAAAAGAACACACCTGTCTGTTCACAAAAGTGCATTTTATTTCAAACTAAAGTGCATAAATGTGTACAATGAAAAGATTTAGGCAATTTATATTCTCAAATGTCAAGTAAACAATTAGAAATGCTTCAATGGACAGTTAACCTTGGGTGCTTTCACAATAGCACTTTTGGTGTGAACGCAGGGATCTCGAGACTGCTTTTTGAAATTGAACCTCTTTCAACTTGACACAGGTGCGAGACGCTGATAAGAGATTAAGACACAACGTGCTTGGCACTCATCTACAATTCAAATGCACAGTTTTTCAATCGAGTGTGCTGATTTTATCTTCAATTCAACTAATATTCAAATTTGACAATACAATTTGTTCTCAGTAGCCTGTTTCTGATATCCATTTTATAATTTAAGGTTAATTGTTTACCCAAAAATCACTTTTTCTGTATGGAGCTGCAGCTCTTTTACACAATAACTTCTGCTTGTGCCTGAGGTTCCAGATGCGCTGCAGCGCCACTTGCACATGCAGTGTGAAACAGGCCTTAGGAACTGTCTAATGTATTGGTATCTAAATGTGTTGGTACCACCAAGTGATTTCTTGACTCTTCTCTTGTTGCACTCAGGTTCCAGGCACAGCAGAGAGTGCGCGTTCTTGTGTGCGTGCCTACTTTGCTGATCTGCATGAGACTCTGTGTCGTCAGGAGGAGATGGCATTGAGCGTAGTGGATGCACACGTCCGTGAGAGGCTGATCTGGTTTCGACAGCAGCAGGAGGACATGACCATCCTGCTGTCACAGGTGTCCACTGCCTGTCTGCACTGTGAAAAGACACTGCAACAGGTACAGACTGATTCACGTGAGTCCTTAAAGGAGTATGCTGAGTCCAGGTGATACCGGAATTTTAGTTTGGTTCCTTGTGTTTTCTCCATTAGGATGATTGTAGGGTGGTTTTGGCAAAGCAGGAAATCAACAGACTACTAGAGACGCTGCAGAAACAACAGCAGCAGTTTACAGAGCTAGCTGATCACATTCAGCTGGATGCGGGCATCCCTGTTACTTTCACTAAGGTACTTTAGATCACTTGCATTTATCAAAAACACTATCATTGTCTGTTTAAAAGATCAACAGTTAGCAAAAAAAAAAGTGCACCTTTATTGATATGTTTGATGGTGCTCCCAGGACAACCGTGTGCATATTGGTCCAAAGATGGAGATTCGGGTTGTGACTTTGGGTTTAGATGGGGCCGGCAAAACTACTATTCTCTTCAAACTGAAGCAAGATGAGTTTATGCAGCCCATACCGACCATAGGTATCTTCATATAACTGCAATAAATGTACACAAATAAAAAGACACCTTTTTTATTTAGATACCTGTAAGGATTCATATGTATTTGAAGACTGTCTTTTTGTTTTAGGGTTTAATGTAGAAACCGTTGAATACAAAAATCTGAAGTTCACCATATGGGATGTGGGAGGCAAGCATAAACTTCGGCCCCTGTGGAAACACTATTATCTCAACACACAAGGTAACAATCAAGGTTTTGAAAAGAAGAGCCAGTTTTGTTTTGTGGTTAACTGATAAAGGCAGATAACAAAATGTAGAGGCCACTGGCAGTGCTGTATATAATAAATACAATTTAAATATAAACCTAAATTATTGATAGCAAATAAACAAAATTGCATAATTTAAATCTAATTTTAAAGACTGTCAAATTATTACATTATTAATAAAATATTTTACATAATATGCCAATTAAGTAATCACGCTTGTCAATATTTGCTGATAATAGCACCAAAGATAATTGAATATAAAATAATCAAAATGTTATGTATATTTATATAGTCAGAGCTGTGGTGTAGTGTGCTGCACAGATACTCAGGACATACAAGAGCTCTTTGCTCAGGGGGACCCATGTTCGAGTCCGACCTGTCCTTTATGTCTAGTATGCATAGACATTTATTGTTGCACTTTTCAGTCGTGCACACAATAACACACTGCTACACACTGCTTCATGCTGACAGGTAGACACACACACACACACACACACACACACACTGCTGCGTCTCTCTCTCTCTTTCCCTCCCCTCACTGGCATCTGTCTCCAACTCTCACTGCAATGACAAACAGCTGTTAGAGACAATCATTGCCAGGTGTTGATCCTTACTGTTTTCATCTTCTAATCTCACTCTACATTCACAAGCCAGCACTCAACCACACCCCACCACCATAACACAGATCAGTCACAACATTAAACCACCTGCCTAATATTGAGTAGGTCCCCCTCGTGCCACCAAAACAGCACCTACCTGCATTTCACAATAGCAATCTGATATTATATTGTTCTCACCATAATTGTACAGAGCAGTTATCGGAGTTACCGTAGACTTTGTCAGTTCAAACCAGTCTGGCTATTCTCTGACCTTTTTCTTCAACATGGCGTTTCCATCCACAGAACTGCCGCTCACTGGATATTTTTTGCCCCATTCGGAGTAAATTCTAGAGACTGTTGTGCATGAAAATCCCAGGAGATCGGCAGTTACAGAAATACTCAAATCAGCCCATCTGGCACCAACAATCTTCCATGCGATTTATCTAAGGAGCTTCAGGAGCTTCAGTTAATGTTCACATCATCCATCAGAATGGGGAAAATATGTGATCTCAGTGATTTGGACCGTGGCATGATTGTAAAATGGTAAATGGACATTACTTATCTGTAATGTCTATAAGGTCTGCACTAGCGCCTTTTTAACCTTCTCTGTATTCAAAGTGCTTTACACTGACTCATTCACCCATTCACACACACATTCATACACCAATGGCGGCAGAGCTGCCATGCAAGGCGCTAGCCTGCCATCAGGAGCAACTTGAGGTTCAGTGTCTTGCCCAAGGACACTTCGGCACGTGGAGTCGTATGGGCCGGGACCAACCCTGCGATTAGTGGCCGACCCGCTCTACCAACTGAGCCACAGCCGCCCCAATTTGATTGTTGGTGCCAGATGTGCTGGATTGACTATTTCTGTAACTTTTGATCTCCTGGGATTTTCACACACAGCAGTCTCTAGAATTTACTCCGAATGGGGCCAAAAATATCCAGTGAGCGGCAGTTCTGTGGATGGAAATGTCTTGTTGATGAGAGAGGTCAACAGAGAATTATCAGACTGGTTCGAACTGACAGTCTATGGTAAAACAGATAACCACTCTGGATCTTAGAATGCTATTCTAATTTGCTGGTTGGTGCTGTTTTGGCGGCACGAGGGATACTTATACAATATTAGGCATGTGGTATTAATGTTGGTGTGTGTGTGTGTGTGTGTGTGTGTATTCTGTAAATATACACAGTCGAAGTCAGAAGTTTACATACACTTACACTGGCTGTCAAAAGTTGGAACAATGTACAGATTTTGCTCTTATGGAAATAAATTACGCACCAAAGTGACAGTCAACTGATCAGAATGTATAGTCAGGACATTAATAGTGTGAAAAATTACTATTAAAATAATTAAGAAATAAACAAATTAAGAGTTCTCATAAACAAAAATCCTCTGTTTTGTAATGCCAGCTTTGCAGATCCTTGACATGCTATTTGTCAGTTTGTCCAGATACTCGGGTGACATGTCACCCCACACTTCCTGTAGCACTTGCCATAGATGTGTCTTGTTGGTCACTTCTCACACACCAATCAGTCTAGCTGAGCCCACAAAAGCTCAATGAGATTAAGATCCATTACACTTTTTCTTTGCAATTGTTCCCATAAGTCCTGCACCTCTGAGTCTTCTCTTTACTGTTGTGCATGAAACTGGTGTTGAGCGGGTAGAATTCAATGAAGCTGTCAGCTGAGGACATGTGAGGCGTCTGTTTCTCAAACTAGTGACTCTGATGTACTTATCCTCTTGTTTAGTTGTACATCTGGACTTCCACATCTCATTCTGTCCTTGTTAGAGTCAGTTGTTCTTTGTCTGTGAAGACTGTAGAGTACACCTTTGTATGAAATCTTCAGTTTTTTGGCAGTTTCAAGCATTGTATAGCCTTCATTCCTCAAAACAATGATTGAATGATGAGTTTCTTTTTTTCCATTTTTGACCTAATGTTGATCTTAAGACATGCCAGTCTATTGCATACAGTGGCAACTCAAAAATGAAGACAATGTTAAGCTTCATTTAACAAACCAAATAGCTTTCAACTGTGTTTTATATAATGGCAAGTGATTTTTCTAGTACCTAATTAGATTTAGATTTTAATTTAGCATGATTACTCAAGGATAAGGTGTTAGAGTGATAGCTGCTGGAAATGGGGCCTGTCTAGATTTGATAAAAAATAACTTTTTTTTTTCAAATAGTGATGGTGCTGAGCTTTACATTAGCAATGTCTTGACTATGCTTGTCATGTTGAATGCCACTTTGGTGAATTAAAGTACTGATTTTCTTCCTAAACAGCAAAATCTGTACATTATTCCAAAATTTGTCTGCCAGTGTAGGTTGAAGTAACTAAACAGATTTCATATTAGCAAACTATAGTTTTGGCAAGTTATTTAGGACGTCTACTTTGTGCATGACACAAGTAATTTATCCAAAAGTTGTTAACGGACAGATTGTTTCACTTTTAATTAATTATGTCACAATTCTAGTGGGTCAGAAGTTTACAAACACTAAGCTAACTTTAAGCAGCTTGGAAAATTCCAGAAAATGATGTCAAGCCTTTAGGCAATTAGCCAATTGGCTTATGATAGATGCATGCCAGGCCAGTAGTTGACAATATCACTTTGTAAACAAACAATATGTGCTTGCGCACGTGCATTCTTACACCGAGCAGTGAATACAAACAATTAATTGGTGCACTTCACAAAATAGATGGCATCATGAGGAAGGAAAATTATGTGGATACATTAAAGCAAAATCTCAAGACATCAGCAAGGAAGTTCAAACTCAGTCGCAAATGGGTCTTCCAAATGGACAATGACCCCAAGCATACCTCCCAAGTTTGTGACAAAATGGCTTAAGGACAACAAAGTCAAGGTATTAGAGTGGCCATGACCTCAATCCCCTAGAAAATTGTGGGCAGATCTGAAAAGCATGTGTGAGCAAGGAGGCCAACAAACCTGGCTCTGTTACACCAGTTCTGTCTGGAGGAATGGGCCAAAATTCAATCTTATTCAAAAAAAAAATTCAAACTAGTTGTGAGAAGCTTGTGGAAGGATACCCAAAATGTTTGACCCAAGCTAAACAATTTAAAGGCAATGCTACCAAATACTAACAAAGTGCATGTAAACTTCTGACAAACTGCGTTCATTACGATTCTTAATAGATTTAATAGATCTCTATCTCAAATAATTCAAGATATTCTTGTAGCAGACACGTAAAACATTGACTTCTAAAGCACCTTTATGTATTGTCTATTCAATCTATTGTTTTTTATTTCCATATAATTTTCACTGGCTTACACCATAACAGTAATGATCCATTTTTGCAATTGAGATTGTTGATCGGTACAAGGTAGATTTGGACAGTCTTCTTTTTTTTCTTCTTTTTTTTTTTTTTGCATTTGTCTGTTATTTTTGTTGTACAGCACACATTTTCAGTGCATCTCGCTCTTGTTGCATCACTTTACACTGGTTTTTAACATATCGTGCCATGAACACTATTATAAATGCTGTTTGAAACTTAAAAAAATGCATCTGCACGACTCTCGCACTCTGCTCTGTCCAGCTGTCTTTTGAAGTAGTGCTGCAACAACTAATCAATAAAATATATAATTATTGATAATGGAAATCATCAAACTAATTCCAATATCGATTAGTTGGATATATGCGGCGAGCACGGAGAAGTCTTTGGGAAAGGGAGAAAAATGTATATTAAAACGTGCTTTGCGGTTTAGTAATCATACTGCAACATCATACTACAATTTCAGTTTCAATGTAATCAATTGTGCAGTTTTCATGGAAATCACACTGATGTCTCAGAGGTGAAAGTGTGTCAGTTTTATAAGTGGTTTCTCCTCATGTAAGTGCATGTAAAATTGCTGTTTTAGAAGAGAAGACACCGACAACTTTGCAACATGTAGGTGTCTGGTTTACGGCTTTCCCCATTCATTTGTATGGTATCCGCAAAAAGTAACCTAGTGTTGTAACACGCTAGCTGGCCATTACACTTTCTCCTATTGTAAAAATGCAGAGGTTGTTATCTAGGTATATAAGATCACTGGTAGTACAAAATTTCTTCACATGAGGTTACGTTTCCGGTCTCCCGTGTTCAGATGCATTTGAATGGGAGTGAATTGAAGTGTAGTGTGACCACACCTTTACGGGCAATGTCCAGCTGATCAAAGACAGCAGTGCAGTGGTCTCAATGTTTTAAATTTGAAACTACATTTAACTTGACACCGTGTCATAAACATGTTTATTAATTGATTAATAAACAAATTAATAAATAATACATTCATTATTTTAATAACATGTTGATTAATTTCAGCATTTATCGATTGAGACGCTGAAAACCAATGAATCGTGAGGGCAAGCACAGTGAGACACCCCAAAAGTGTTCATCTGATGCATGTGTACAAACAGAACGCAAGAACATGTATACCACAGACAGATTGATCATCTCGATTGCAAAATGGATTGCTGTTGACTGTATGTCCATGTAGGCTTATGTTCAATAATATTAACATACAACAAACATTTATTCTAAAGCCACTTTTTGTATTGTCTAATCAATACTTTACTCATCTACCTCAATATTGTAATGTCTTTGAATTATGTTATTATAAAAGAACTTCATTAGATATTATACTTAGAATTAGACCCATTTTGATTATCATATATTGCATTAATGTTTTTGGGGGGCTCTTTTCAGCAAATATTAATATATGCAGTAATTTGATGAATTAATCAGCATATCATGTAATTGTAATCATATAACGATCATGATATGTAATGATTTAAAGTAATCAATTCACAGCCCTAATAAATTAAAATTTAAAGATCCCCAAAAAAAATCAATATTCAGGCCTTTTGACTTAGTCCTTTTCTGTTAGTTTTGAGGTCCTATATGCTAGTGGACTCCTAAACATTGGCAAAATTAACATTTAGTCAATCATGTTGCATAACCATGTTTCTTTTACAATGGCATGATTATGGTGTTTTGTTCCATCTCCTAGCGGTGGTGTTTGTGATTGACAGCTGTCACAGAGACAGACTGATGGAGTCTCACAGTGAGCTGGCCAAACTGCTGACAGAGAAAGAGCTCAGAGATGCTTTACTGCTCATCTTTGCCAACAAACAGGTGAGAGGAAGAGATTTCAGGGTGTAAAATGTTATTCTTAAAGGAATAGACCATCAGCAAAGTTAGGGATGCACTGAAAAGAGAATTTTTGGCCGATACTGTACCGATATGTAATATGGAAATAAGCTATAGGCCGATACTGATATTTTCCCACTTACTCAATGTATTTTGTCATCAGGAATTATGCTCAGGAATTATACTTTAACAATGTACATAAATGGCAGGGAGTCACATGACGCCATGTGAGAAGCGGACGTGTATGTGAAGAGCTTTGTGCACTTTGCTAGTTTTTAGTTATTTTTGTTTCATAATCTTGTGAGATTTGATACACCCTGCTTCATATTTGCTCTTGAAGTCAATATGTAAAAAAATCCAAAATCCTCTGGCTCTGGAGACATTAAAAGACACTTACGTGCTCAAGCTCACACCTCTGACGGGCCTGCAGACTGGGGACTGAATTTGAACTGTGCTGCCAGTGAAATTCAGCGTCAAATGTCCAACATGTTTGTGATGCTGATGAAAGTTTTTGCTGTAATACGTTGATCGCTTACTGCGATGGAAACAAAATTCTCTGAGTTGGTTACAAGAGTGGCAGATGTTGAGAAGCAGATCGATTATCTGGAGTCATCGGAGAGGGAATTATCTGATAATCCACCAGCGACCAAAGTTTATTTGAAACATGTTCTAGAAAACTTGAAGATCTTGAGAATTGGAGCCGTAGGAATAACATCCGAATTGTTTGAATTCCTGAGCATGAATCTGCTCGACATAATAGGCCATATTTATAAATAAACATCTACAATTCAAATTTCTCAAACAGATTAAAGATAAATTAGGAAGAGTCATTATTTTTTTTTATCCTTTGCCTCCACAGAATCATCGATTTGCTTTTTCAAAATTTTCAGGATACAGAGTTAATTGGTCTAAATCCGAAGCGTTGGCTCTGACTGTGTACTGCCCATTAATGGCTTTTTAGCCGGGCACCTTTCAATGGCTCAAACAGGGCATTAAGTATTTGTGCATTTTATTCCCAGAAAATTTGATCAGACTCCGGTCTGTTTTTGTCTGATTTAGTTCATTTTGACACGTTTAATAAAAGTTTTTCGAGGGATGTGGGCAGGTGGGCTTAATTACATTTATTTATTATTGTGAAGGTTAATGTTATTCAAATTAATTGTATTCCAAAATTCAACTACCTACTATAATCTCTCCCTGTAGATGTCTCCATCTCTTATTTCAAGCAATTTGATAGCATAGCAAAGTCCTTCATTTGGAATGGTAAGCATCCCAGGTTACATTTCAATAAGTTACATAGGCTGGTTGACAAAGTTGAGCTAGGCCTAACCAAGATTTAGTTTTATTATTATGCATTCGGTCTCAGACATTTGGCTCATTGGTCAATTCTACCTGAGAGATGCTAAGTGGCACCCCGTTATCTGTGGTCTGTTTGTCCAGAGAGATTAAGACATTTATTTAAATGTTGCCTTGAGCATATGGCTAAACCCAAAGTTGCTTATTGGTGAGTCCCTTTTCTGCTGTTCTGAGTCAATTGTGAGGGGTGTTGATGCGCTCTGTGCCCTATATGAGAGTGGTGGGTTGAGATAGTTTGAAAATTTGGTCCTACATTTCAGGATTCATAGATCTCATAGATCTAGTTCATCAGGTACTTACAGCTGCGCCATCTGCTCTGTACTATTTCTGGGAGAGGTACACACCTCCGTAAATGGGCAGATACTCTAGAAGTGGTGATTTACTGCTTTTGGAAAAGGTCATGAGGCATCAGTGTACCCTGTTAATTCATAGTCTGAGGGAGGAGTTTCAACTTCCAAATAGATAATGGGAGAGAGATTTAAACTTGGTATTGGAGGAGGGAGTGTGGGATAGGATGCTAAAAAATGTAAAATCTACATCTAGAGATTCAAGGGTGCGTCTGATGCAATTTAAGATTTTGAATCGATTATATTGGACACCCTCTAGATTGTATAGACTTGTTCTTAGACACACCCACCTGATGGTGATGTCAATCAGAAGATGGGGATGTGTTAAAATACAGGAATATTGGTTAAAGATTTATATTTATATATAGATTTACAATTTTATTTTGCCACAAACTCTACATTTTGGGGTATGGAGAGGTCATTCATTTTGGGGTTGGGTCCTGGCCGGAGTTATGGTGGCCAGGCAAATAATTCTCAGGGGATGGAAGATGGCTAGGGCTCCCTTGTTTCGGGAGTGGTGTGGGGAGATTGGTGTGGTTGTGGCATTTGAGGCGATCCATAGAAGTTTGGGAAAGTGGGACTTGTTTAATAGGAAGTAGGGTGGATACATAGATTTTTTTGGAGGGTTCTCGGGGAGGGGCAGTGGAGAGAGATTTTTGGTTTGTGTTTGTGCACTCTTGTTTTTTTAAAGTATATATTTTTTAGATTTTATCATTTTTTTAATATAATTGTAAGAGACCACTGTAATGCATGTTTGTGTCAGGTGGGGGATGTTCGGGGGGAGGGGTTTAATGTGTAAAAGCCAGTTAAATTCTTAATGAGTGCACCTTTAAGTCAAATTACGTAAATTACTATCCTTGGTGTGTTCATGAGAGAAGTAACGGTGTTCGATTTGTGAACGAATCATTCTTTTCTATCAGATGTTTCAAAATGTCTGTGTTTGTGCTCCATGTGTGAGAGAAAGTGTAGTTTAGAAAATGTTTAATTTCTTTTTGGTGAACTGTTCCTTTTAAGTAGAAACATACTGGAATCAAATCTGATTCATCTGTCTGTAGGATGTCCCCGGTGCCATGCCTGTGGAGGAGATGACCGAGCTCCTGAGCTTACACAAACTGTGCTGCGGTCGCAGCTGGCACATCCAGGGCTGTGATGCCCGTAGCGGCATGGGTCTGCACGAGGGCCTGGACTGGCTCTCACGCCAGCTGGTGGCTGCAGGGGTTTTGGATGTGGCTTAAGGAACACTTACCCGCACTCAACAGACATATTCATGACTTTAAACTCGAGCCTGTCCATGCCATTAGCACACCCACCCTGCTCATGTTAACCCATATTATCTTGTCAAACCATCATACATTAGTAGACTTACTGCTGTGTGTGCTTGTAGATGGTCTCAAATTGGAGTCCTTTAAGGGAATATTCTGGGTTAAATACAAGTTTTATGGAAAGCTGCTTCTGTGACAATTGTGACTCACTCAGTTTGTAGAAAAAAAAAAACATGCTGACAGAAATGCACTTAAAATTGTATCAATGGGGCAACAGTTATTGATATGGTTGCCCCATAGACTTTCAGCAAAAGTCAACGTTTATTTGTTTTGTTTTTACAAACAGCGGGATGAATTGTTTCCTGTAGTAATTGACAGTATGTCACAGATGCTGTAAAGTGAACTTTACTCCAAAATATTCCTTTAAGTAAATGAACATGACTGAAGTAAACTTATTGTCCTTCATATCAAATATTTGGGCCATGCTATTGTTATTATTATCAAGGCACCGGCACTCATTTTGTTCATTTGTGTCATAAATAATATGCTAAATTGCTTAAGAGATGTTTTATGCATATAAATGAAATGGTGTTGAAAATGAACTAAAAGAAGCAAAATGGACAACACCCCTTGGTTACTTTGGTACAATCACTGTGTGCAAACAGCACATGGTTTAAATTGTTAGATGTAAATGTTTTAACTGTGGGTAAAGCCCCTTAGATAAGGACAAAACTAGACATCCATCAACACATTCACTGTTTCAGTGTGAAGTGCCTGTTGTCATCAGTATAGCTAGTAAGAAAGGGCATGTGATCAAAACCCTTGTCATCCAATGTTACATGCGTTAAAGTAATGGGGTGAATCTGTGAAACATGTCAGAATCCCCCACCTCAACCCAAAATAAAAAAAGAATCTGTAAGAAACTATACTTTGCATAAAATAATAATAAAAAATAAAATAATAGGGGCATTAATTACATGACAATTAAGCACCTTTACCATCAAATTCTCATGACTAATCTGAAAAATCGAATTCTCTTTACCAATATGAGAAAAACATATTAAACTGTAAAGAATGTTTACATCATGGTAATATTTTTGCACTGCTTTTAAGAATATTTGTTTTAGAGGGTCTAATTAAATTAGATTCTCAAAGTAATAATGTATTTTTTTTACTGTATTTAATGAGAATTATTCTTGAGTGTCAATAACAACAAAAACACCCAGCATAAGTAAAGTTGTGGGTAGAATTATATTCTCATTAATGTAATACAGTATTTTTTACTTTATTACAGTAATGAAAATTATTGTTGACAATGACATATGAACAGAAATCCCTCAAATGTAAAATGCCGTATGCATTTAATAAGAACTTTAGGGTAAAATTTAATTCACAGCGTAAAACTTTTTTTTTTTTTTTTTGTTACTGTATTACAGTAATGAGAATTATTGTTGAGTGACAATTCGGCAATGAATGAACAATGAACTGTTGGGATTCATTATGGTAATCTCAATACAGTAATAGTTTTTTTTTTTTTTTTTTTTTTTTTACTGCAATTAACCTTCAAAAGTAAACCGTTGGGGTGCATTATGGTTATGAGAATTTGGGGGTAAAATTGTGTTTAATTGTAATAAAAATGTTACAATGAAAAGATTCTTAATAGCCCTAAAATAGGCTTTTATGTATTTATGAAATATACAATTCATTTTGTTTTCTTTTTTTTTTTCATTTTAGGGTGCAATATGACCCTGACATGTGTTTTAAGATTTACCCAATAACATACCCCCTATCCTTGATGTCCCAAGCAGTTTTTTTTATTGCTATATGAATTTTTTGGGCTTTGAAATGAGCCAGAAAATATTTAATTAGAGGAATGTTCCGGGTTCAAAACAAGTTAAGCTCAATCAACAGCATTTGTGGCATAATGTTGATAACCACAATACATTTTTTATTTTTTTAGTTTAAAAAAGCTAAATATTGTGTTACAGTGAGGCACTTATAATGGAAGTAAATTTTTGTTGGGTTTGAACACCGAAATGTGAAACTTATATTTTTATAAAAGCATTTACAACAATTCTCCTGTTAAAACTTGTGTATTATTTGTGCTGTAAAGTTGTTTACATTTTATTTTTGTACAGTCATTTTGGGGTTTTAGGGTTTGTTAAAATTGGCTATAACTTGATAGGTTAGCAAGTGATGTTTACACAGTTTATTTCTTGTGGCTGTACTTTTGAAACAGTATTTTAACGTTGATAAATTCACCCAATTCGCTTCCATAGTAATGCCTCACGGTCAACCAGAGTTTTGCTTTTTTTTTTTTTTTTTTTTTTTTTTTTTTTTTTTTATATATATATATATATATATAAAAGGAGGAACAAGTCAAAATTTATTTTTATGGTCGTCAAAATTATGCCAGAAAATACTGTCGATTGAGCTTAATTTGTATTTAACCCAGAACATTACTTTAAAAGTACTTTGTAGTCTTAAGACTGGTGCATGGATGGAGGTGTATTTTCACCATGTGGATGATGGTGTTTGTGGCAACAACAAAAAGAAGTTACTGATTATTTCTATTTTAAAGGAGGATTTGTCATTAATGAAAGGCCTCTGCTTCATCTTTGTGTGATGTTCATAAACTTTCACATTTATTTCATACTGTCCACTGCTTATTAAAGTCTGGCTAAGAAAGACAAATATTCTCTCTAAACAACCTTTATCTTTGGAATAAGTGTATGCCTTAACCTTAACAAAAGATAAAAATGTTACATTACACATTACATATCTTCATCTATAAATCATGATGTGGCTGTATTTAAACACTCCATTATTAGACAAAGTTTGTTTTTAGAAACCATTCTTTGGTTTGAAACATTGTTCCTCATTGCTATGTAATGTTGACTAACTGTATTGGGTAAAGATTTGTGGCGCATTTCCCTCTGACCTCTTGGGGGATCTCAAGTTGTAAAAGATTGTGTTCTTAATGTGGCTTTTGGAAACCTCAAGAAGCACAGTGCACATCCAAAAATGTGTCTTGTTGATTTGATTTGATGAAGGCTTTTTGTATAACCATTCATAATGTTATGCTATTAAAAACAAAGCTGAAAAACACTGGGCATTGTGTTATGAATGATGCAACAAAAACACGATTATTTAAAAATGACAATTTATGTGACAAAATCAGAAGAGCAGATTTGTGATTGCACATCTATTTGAGGGTGATGGTTATGATGCTGATGTCTTCGTATGGCTTGTCGGTTTTGGGGTTGACTTTAACACTGGAGATCCTCTGGACCACCTCCATAACTTTCGTGGTCCTCCTAAAGACAGTGTGGTTATTATCATGCTAGGGCTAATTGTAGAGGAAACGAGACAAAAAGAGGATAATTTTTTTCCCCCACACAATATTTTAAACATTGCGTAATACTCCTGAAGTGAATAAATGTGAACACTGACCCAGTGTTCTGTCAAAGTTCCCTCTATGTTTCCCCTTAGGTTAGTGTTCCTCGTAGTGCCATTAAACATAGTGGGAACAGACTTCGACACCAATCTTAAGGGGAAACATACAGTTGAAGTCAGAAGTTTACATACACCTCAGCCAAATACATTTAAACTCCAGTTTTTCACAATTCCAGCAATTTAATCGTAGAAAACATTGCTTGTCTTAGGTCAGTTAGGATCACTATTAGAAGAATGTGAGTATTTCAGCATTTATTTCTTTCATCATTCCCAGTGGTTCAGAAGTTTACATACTTTGTTAGTATTTGGTAGCATTGCCTTAAAATTGTTTAACTTGGGTCAAACATTTTGGGTAGCGTTCCACAAGCTTCTCACAATAAGTTGCTGGAATTTTGGCCCATTCCTCCAGACAGAAGTGGAGTCAGGTTTGTCGGCCTCCTTGCTCACACACGCTTTTTCAGTTCTGCACACAAATCAGATTGATGTCATGACCACTCCAATACCTTGACTTTGTTGTCCTTAAGCCATTTTGCCTCAACTTTGGAGGTATTCTCGGGGTCATTGTCCATTTGGAAGATACATTTGCAATGGAGCTTTAACTTCCTGGCTGATGTTTTGAGATGTTGCTTCAATATATCCACATACTTCTCCTTCCTCATGATGCCATCTATTTTGTGAAGTGCAGCAGTCCCTCCTGCAGCAAAGCACCCCCACAACGTGATGCTGCCACCCCCATGCTTCACGGTTGATATGGTGTTCTTCAGCTTGGAAGCCTCACCCTTTTTCCTCAAAAATATAACAATGGCTTTATGGCCAAAAAGTTAGATTTTTTTTTTTTGCATCAGACCAGAGGAAATCTTTGTCCCTGTGTGTACTTTCAAACTGCAGTCTGGCTTTTTTATGGCAGTTTTGGAGCACTTGCTGCCTTGCTGAGCAGCCTTTCAGGTTATGTTGATATAGAACTCGTTTACTGTGGATATAGATACTCGTCTACCTGTGTTCACCAGCATCTTCACAAGATCCTTTGCTGTTGTTTTGAGATGGATTTGCACTTTTCACACCAAACTACGTTCATCTCTAGGAGACAGAATGCGTCTCCTTCCTTAGTGGTATGATGGCTACATGGTCCCATGGTGTTTGTACATCTGAACGTGGTATCTTCAGGCATTTGGAAATTGCTCCAAAGGATGAACCAAACTTGTGGAGGTCAACAATTGTTTTCTGATGGCTGGCTGTAATAATTTTTTTATTTTATTTTCCATGATGTCATGCAAAGGGGCAGTTAGTTTGAAGGTAGGCCTTAAAATACTTCCACAGGTACACCTCCAATTCAGCAGACCTCCTATCAGAAGTTAATTGGCAAATTGTCTAAAGACTTGGTATCATT
Source organism: Moxostoma hubbsi (assembly GCA_032164185.1). NCBI lineage: Eukaryota > Metazoa > Chordata > Actinopteri > Cypriniformes > Catostomidae > Moxostoma > Moxostoma hubbsi. The sequence continues at coordinate 6,247,282 of JAVLUX010000125.1, forward strand.
TTCTGGAATTTTCCAAGCTGCTTAAAGGCACAGTTAACTTAGTGTATGTAAACTTCTGACCCACTAGAATTGTGAAATTATCAATTAAAAAGAAAAAAAATTGTCTGTAAACAATTGTTGGAAAAATTACTTGTCGTGCACAAAGTAGACGTCCTAAACGACTTGCCAAAACTATAGTTTGCTAATATTAAATCTGTGGAGTGGTTCAAAAATTAACTTTAATTACTTCAACCTGAGTGAACTGTATGTAAACTTCTGACTTCAACTGTAAGGGGAACAGACTTCAACACTAACCTTAAACGGAAACATTAGGGGAATAGGCTTTGACACTAACCTTAAGGGTAAACATTGGGGGAACAGACTTCGACAAAGGGGGAAACATAGAGGGAACAGACTTCGACACTAATCTTAAGGGGAAACATAGAGGGAACATACTTAGACAAACGGGAAACATAGGGGGAACAGACTTCGACAGAACACAGGCAACTTTTCTGGGACTACTTGACCCCTATGAATGAGTAGACATGCAATCCCTATGTACAAATGTATTTAGTAAACATTTCTACATTAAAATGTTATATATTACAATTTTATTCAATTGCTGCCATAATAATGGACCATTTTAAAAGTTTACGTGATCTGGCTCTCGTTTTTCTTTCCCTTCTACTTAAGAGTTCCCATTCACTGTGATGGAGTGGCGACATCATTTTATTACTGTGAATTATTAAAAAAATTCTGTTACACAATCCTCCAAATTACACAACTGTCCACTACTGCCAGAGCTGTTACAGCACACAATGCAAACGTACAGCACTTAGCAGTGGTCAAAAAGGATTTCCAGAATGGCTTTTGGATTACAAACACAGAGATGTGGATTCAGACAGTAATTCAATTACCACACGATCTTGGTGTTTGTCAAAAAATAGTAGGTATTTCGGACGGGAATTTTCTCGTTGGAGGTGGGAGAAAACACCAACATTTTGGATTCGGATGGCTGAATTCTTGGTTACTTTATAGTTGGATGTTACAAAATGAATGATTTGAGTTCATTAAGGTTTTCATTCATTTAAAAAGTACAGGCTGATAAAAGTAATTTGTTGCATGTTTCGCACTTTAGATTCAAAATAACCGGCTCATTAGAGTCATTTTTTTCAGGAATCAGACTACACTGGTTGCACTGTATGTTTCGTGCTGTAGTTAAGGGGAAAGCACAAAAGGAGAAATTTTAAAGAATGTACTGATCACTCTCTTCCATACTATTACAAAGAATGGGGACTTGAGCTTTCAATCATCCAAAAAGAGGTAAAAGATCCATAAAAGTGGTCAATACGACTTGTGTGCTGTTTTCCATGTCTTCTGAAGTCTTATGATAGCCTTTGGTGAGAAACACCAAAATGTAAAGTTGTTATTCACTGATAATCCTGACTTCTGCCCTAGCTCAACTTGGCGAGTTCACGAGAGAAGTAGCTACAGTATATAAAATTTGTGAACAAATCATGAATATTGTTTTGTGACTGGATCAACTGATTCACTGAAAAGGTCTGATAAAAAAACGAATCCAATTGCAATTTCTTTTATAAACTTCAATGAATGTGCCAATTAGAGCTAAGCTTTTGTTAAGATCATCAGTGAATGACGACTTAAATTTCAGTCTGTTTTCTTACCCAAGAATAACGTATGACTTATAATAAAGTCATATGGACCACATTTATAACACTTTTGCATTCTTTTTAAAGCTTGAAAACCCCAGTCCCCAATTATTGTAATTGCATGAACAAGAAAGAGCCACCAGGACTTTCTTCAATTTATCTCCTTTTTTGTTGAATGAAGAAACTCAAACGAGTTTAAACATGAGGGTGAGTCAATTATGACAGAAGTTAAATTTTTGTTACTGTTCCTTTAAGATGAAATGCTGAGATTGAGTGCAGTCACACCATGTAAAAGCGGTTCTTCTTGATGGTGGGGTCTGGATCGGAGCTCTGCAGTGCTGGGTGCTTGTGTGCTTGTGCGACCCCGCATCCACATGGGTGGATGTTATATTTTGACTACAATATACACAACGCATAATTTAAATGAATTTAAACCGACTGAATACTGTTCACAACAATCTACACTGTCATTTAAGGGTTAAACTTCTGCCACACTGCGTCATGTGACACAAAAATGTAACGTCAATTTCGACGTTTTTTCTGAGAAACCTGTTTGGGTGTAAAGAACAGCATCTCTAATTTCATTTAATAAGCCATTTTAAAACTGTATTAACTTTTAATCATAAATGTATTCAAATTTATTTATCATAAACATGGTCCACAAATGTGGATTTTTTGAAAAAAAGGTGAAAAAACATGTTAGTTATTTTGAATAACTTTCAACTGTAACACATCTGTGGGTCAATTTGATTCATTTTAATATAAATGTTGATATATTTTATTTATTTATCACTGTACAACACGGTTCTATTTATTAACATTAGTAAATGATTTGCTATTGATATAATGATATTTACTGTGCATTTTCACACTGAGAATCAATGGATTTCTGACAATAGATGAAAATGTTGCTTTCAGAGGCTTTATATGTGGCTAGGATGAAAATAAGGTGCATTTCGAATTGAGACCAGTGTGGACAGACAGCGCACTGGAGGTTAAGTCATTCACTATATAGGGAGCAAGGGAGCATCCTATTGTTTTCCTATGCAGCTCAGTGCATTCACTTCTAAAAACCAAAGTTGAGTTTCAGGCAGCAGATGATGCTTGGACCACTCAACATGTTTTGCAGACATGGGACAGTGGTAATCAATACATAGATTCAGAATTTATCATGTATAATTTTATTTTAACATGTTAGCAGTGATTGGATGTTGCTAGTCATTACTTTTATCAGAATTATACAGTACATTTAGCTTAAGAGAAAATCAGCTGTAATGTCTATAACATCTCAAAAACATGAATAACCAGCACTCCTGTAAACATAAAAAAGTTGTCTATTACTTTGTATTATTTCAAACTTCACAATTTAGTCCCATTGTTCACATGTGTGGACATCAATTTTAATGATTTGTGCTAGAAATTATTATTTATTTATTTTTTGCTTGTTTGTTTAAGTGCTAGTTCCAAATCAAAAAGGGAAATGGAAAATTCACACAGGAGTCTTGCTCTGGACTCAGGAGGTTAAAGTTAACATGAAACTGCATTTGCAACATATTTTGCTTCCTTAATGTGATGTATTTAAGTGAAACAGGATATTCTATGTAAAAAAAACAAAAAAGTTCCAAGTTATGTACCAAATCTTCAACTTATCTGGATATTTTGGTTTAACAATTATCTACATCTGGGATTTTATTCATTTTGGTCTCTTGTAGCCTCTGTGTCTGAGCCCATTATTGTAAGGAAAGACTAAAAATATTTTAATTGTTGAACTGATTATCGGCTTTCTTCTAATATATTAGTTACTTACTTTTTTTGCAGTAAACTTTATTACATTTATGTATGTATGAATTACTGCATCAATGATTACCAAGATTTTAGAATCATGTTTGTTCAGCTAATGGTTAACATTCAACATTTACCAGGATTCACAGCAGAGATTGACCAATATTGGATTTTTCTGATACTTATAACTAAGGTTGTGACAAGGATGATAACTGGTTAAGCAGCCAATAGTTTTTAAAATCGATTTATAGAATGCTAAAAAAATACTTAGCCTTTCCTTACTATGATGAGCATAGACACAGAGGCTACAGGAGTCTAAAATGAATAAAATCCCAGATGTAGATGTGAACGCAGAAGTTCTCCTCTGTCTTTGTGCAGCTAAGCTGCAGAAAACAAAGATCTTACTGGTGAAATGTATTGTGTAACCAAAATCCCAATAATAACTAGAAACAAATTTATGATCTGGTGCATAACAGACTTTTAACTGTAATCAACCCCAAAACACAAAATGGTCTCTTACTTTGAAATGACGGAGACATGGCTCTGTTACAATAATCTATAGTTAAGTATTTACTAAATGAAGCTTTTTATGGCCTGTATATTCCCTAGATGAGTTTTACAAATTAATCAGTAAGACCAATATATCGGTCTACCTCTAGTTCCCAGCTCTCCTCACACCTTTTGACTAATGAATTTCCATATTTTTTCAATACATTTTAGAGAATTTAAATTTTTGGGACAATTTGGAAAAGAACTGTTGAATTAAACTTGTGAATGTTAGGCCTAAGTGTAGGTTTACTGATGTAATATTGTTATATCAAACAATATTTCACCATTAATGATTCGTCAAACAACCTCGTCAACTTCTCAGTCAGGAAAAAGAAAATCCTCACTTTGCGGTTTTCTTGCCATCTTGGGATAAGTTTTGTATTTGGCAAACTCATACAAGTCTGTGTCTTATACTCCCACACACCTTCCATGGAATTTAAATTCACTAGGGAGTCCCGTCATGTTTTCCCGCATTCCTGCTTTATCAGCTGACATAATGACACGAAAATTTGGATTCCGACGGATCTAGGACGTCGGATCCATTCGCACTGGCCCGGATAGAAGCTGGAAAATTATTAACACAAAAATTATCATTTGAACCAGGACAATCATGCAAGGCAAGACATTGATTACTTGTAGGACAAGAAGAACAAGATTTTAACCCAAGTTTGAGCATGATGATCATGTCACCCACAAAGCAGAGAAGTGCACCCTCTGCACTCACGAAAATACATTCGATCACACCTACAGGCCAAAGAAAACAAACACAACCAAATAGAAGTTACAAATGCAATTTTTTTCATTTTCAGAAAAAAAAATGTGAGTGCAAATTGGTTACAACTGAATTCATGGACTGTTGAAGAGGAACAATACAGAAGTTTGGTCTCATAGACCAAACAAAGAAAGAACCGAACAAAAAGGCTGTGAAATATTTATAAAGATGTTTATAGCATGGGTTTTTTAATAAGATGACACACAGATTTCTAAAGTACACTGCACTTTTCATGTCCAAATCAACTGAATCTCAGACACTTCCCAGTTCAATTCTATGTTTTTCTTTATACTTTTTCTGGAGAATGATAAACATATATGATTATGAAAGACAACATATTAAGCGCAATAGATCAAATGACTGCATAATCAATTATTTTGTTCCATTATTTTATAACTTCAGTTGAAAACATTTATCTTAAAAAGGTGGTAGCATCGTTATTTTATTTTTACACAGAGAAGGGGGTCGATTACTAAAATCATTTGACTTCAGCAACCCTTGTTGCATTATGTGCCAATAGTGTGTCCAAAAATAAAAAAAAAATACTTGTTGTTTCAATAATTGTTGTGTTGTTTTAAAGTTTGTGTGCCTATAACATCAGAAGAATTTAATATATTTTAATAACCTTCTGGTTCAGAACAAATGTTCATTTTTGGCTCTATATGGTTATCTCCTTACACAATTAATGCTTTTTTTTAAAGCACTGCACTTAGCTTAAGTCACTCAGTCCACGCCACATTATCAATCAGATAGAACAACTCTGTCGACCACTAAAAATAGCTTCACTTAATAATCTTCCAGATTTGTCTAAAATACTCAGTAAGCCAAAAAGTTCAGAAGAACTTGTAGTCACCGAAAATATGCATACAGTTTTCTCTAGCACTTTAAATAGTGTTGCCACACTTTGAATAAAGAAAGTTAAAGAGAGAAGTCCTGCACCATGGTACAATGATCACACTCATGTTCTCAAGAGAGCAGCTTGGAAAATGGAGCACAAGTGGAAGAGTACAAAATTAGAGGTATTGCATGGTGCATGGAAGGATAGTGTCTCTAGCAACAGACAGACTTTTAAAGCAGCCAGATCAGCATATTTTAGCAAACTGATAGTAAATAACCACAACAGTCCTAAATGCTTATTCAGTAACTGAAACTAAGCTGACAAGAAACAAAGCTTTGTCTGAACCAAATATTCAATCATAGCACATTAGTAATGACTTTATACATTTCTTTATTGATAAAATTGATACTATCAGAAACAAAATTACAATTATGCAACCATCTGCCATAGCACCTCAGAAGACAGTGTCTCATATTATTATTATGTGCAGCTTCAATCCTTTGCTGTTATAGGTCAGGAAGAGCAAACAAACTTATCAAAACATCAAAAGCAACAACATTTATGTTAGATACCATACCTACTAAGCTCCTGAAAGAGGTGTTTCCTGTTATCTCAGAACCTCCTCTTAATAATAATAGCTCCTCGCTATCCTTAGGACATGTCCTAAGAAACTTTAAGCTGGCAGTATGTGTCGCTAAAAGCACAAGCAGTTCAGCAAAGTAATACACACAACTAGCTAACTGAATCATACACATGAAACCAGCCTGTTATGAAGTATCAGCAGGCTGCCTTACTGTCATGGAAACCAATAAAGTTCAGTAGCTGCTAGCTAGCAGCTAGCTATCTGGCTAATTTAAAATTGTTGTGTACTGAACAAGACAGCACTGACAATGCAGTATAACAGCTGTCGACTGAACACAACCACAACTCCAACATCAACACCATCGTTGTTTATTTATGTACTATTTAGTTAAAAAAGATAATCATGATCCATAGTGCTGTCAAAGGCAAGAACGTTTTCTCCTGGTGATGTTTGGCAATCCAGTTTATGGTGCATTACCACCACCTACTGAACTGGACATTGAAATGTCACAAGAAAGTCTTTCAGTGATCCATTGAAGATAATGAAATTGGCACAATTTCATCAAAAAGAGGTCAAACACCTTATTTAGGATTAAATCCTAAACTGTGTGTACATTAAAGATAGCTTACCCTATGGAAGGGTTCCTCAATAGGCGGCCCACGGGCCACATCCGGCCCGCGAGAGACCAATGTTTAGCCCGCACTAATGGCCTATTCACATCAAATCCGTGATGATTTTGCGAGACAAATTTCCAAGGAAATGTCTATACACACAGAGTGCTTAAAAAATACATATGTAAAAAAAAAAAAATGTCATGCCTGTACAGCAGGTGGTGCTGTTGCTGTTCTACAATCATTTATACCAATTTCATGCCAGCATATTCAGCTGTTAGATTTATATATTGAAAAATGTTAACACATTTATATACCTAATTTGCCATAACTGTTTCATTATCTTTCCATAGTGTTGATGCATTCTGAGGAGTATACCTGTATAATCTTTTTATGTGAGTGAGACAAGTAAATAGCGCTGTTGCGTCCTATTATATTTGTACATGTATTTTGCTACGAGTATATTCCAAACGGACTCCCGAAGTCAACTACTCTTTTTATGTCTGGATTAATGCCTGGATAATATAACACAAGGTACTGTGATACAAACACATGAGGAATTGTGCACATTAAGAATAACATTGTACAGAAAACAATGATGCTTTGCCAATATTACAAATAATATACGAGAAAACATTGACTCATGGTATTTTTAATTGAAATTATTGCAATACTTTGTTATATTATCCTTAAGAACAATAACAATATTAATGCTAATATGTGTAATAATTGAATCTTCAATCAAGGATGAATGTGCAGGGAGTAGATCCCGTTTAGAGATGAGCAGTTGACTCACATGGAGGACAGACTCACATTTGGAAATCCAGATTGTTCATAAAAAAAAATAAAAAAATTCAGCGGACAAAGTTGTGTAGTTTTTTTGTATCTGTATACAAACAAAATGTTCATAATTGTTTGAATAAATAAAACAGGCTACTAATACTGAGAAAAATAACTAATAACAAATCAGAATATTTATGCATGACTCTTTTAATAATAAAAACAACAATAGTAATAATAATATTAATAATGGTAATAAAAAAAAAAAAAATATATATATATATATATATATATATATATATATATATATATATATATATATATCATTATCGACAGCTGTGGCACTTGCCTTTGTATTGTTGACAGAATTTGACCCTTGGTGAAAACGAATTGGGGAACCCTGCCCTATGGAGTTTACTTGTAAACAAACAAGTTGTTTAATTCATTCTTGAGGTTTAACAAACATGTGGAATGTGGTTCTGCCCCCATTAATGATATGAAATATCTATCATTATAAATATCGAAACATATTTTCTACAGTGAAATGGTATCTATGAAGAATTTCAGTCAAAATCTTGATTTTCAAGAGTCCAAAACGTCACTATTATTTACAATAACGGACCCAAGTGGCTTATCAGTTAGTACAATACTAAATCTAGTTTTTGGATTTCAGAAATAAAAATAATTGGAACAGTATGTGCTAGAATCAAAATTATGTTCCATTCTCCTCTGATTCCTTTAGTGTCCACAAATCAAACAGTCATATGGATTTCCATTGCTGGTTGGCTGGCTGGCAGGCATAGATTAGATAGATAGATAGATAGATAGATAGATAGATAGATAGATAGATAGATAGAAAGGAATAAAGAATGTTGCTTCCCCATTGCCGTACAAAACTTACCGCCATGATGCTATTGTTAGGGTGGTTGCCAGGGTGTTAAAGTTTATTATTTAGGGTTAGGGTATTATTTAAAACTTTCCACTAATTATTACTATGATATCATGATACAGCAACACTACATCACCTGATCTTTTTACAAGACTCCAGAAAAAAGTGGCTGCGGAAATGCTTGACAAAATCTATTCCTTCATCTTCCTTATTCCAGAAATTCACATGGCCATCTTGTAGTTGTAGTGATGATAAAATCTGTTCTGGGATGATAACACTGACAAAAAATACATCTGGATGTATGCAAGTGTTGATTTATACTGTATGTAACATAGATTATGCATTAGTCTATTCAAAGATTCTGAGGTAGCAAGTTGGAGAAACTTACTTGGAGTAAACAATGTGTGTAATAACATCTCTGTGCATGTAACTTTTTTCATGCATGGAGGCAGATGGTAAGTTGTCCAGATACACTCGTTCATGCTCAAGGACTACAAAGAAGACAAACAATCCATTGATAAATATTAAAACAAAGAAAAATACAATGGATTATGAAAAGGAGGAAAGATTACATGCAGTTGCAACAGAAATGGCTAGCTAACATTAACTGTTCATTAACTGATCTACAAAACAGCAGTCTATGCATTATATTGGGTGTTTATGACAAAGATATTCCTTTATATGGGTTGTTTGTGGGCAAAAATACTGTCTATGTAGACAGCTCACTAGGTTTCGAGACACATCCATAGTCTTAGTCATGTTTTTAAAATAAATCATATAAATATATATAAACTATCTTACTTTTTGTTTGTTTGAGTGGCCTCACTGGGCAGAATGGTGTACTACCATACTACTCATACTATGTATGCCATAGACAGACATGGCAGAACTAGTAGAGTAGTATGGGTAGTATGCCTTTCCGCCCTCAGCTAAAGTTTTAATTTCTTCTTCGATGGTAGGTCGCTTGGTTTTAACGTAATAAACTGTTATGACACACTACCGCTTAAAGGGTGGGAGTCGGGCCAGAGCCATTCTACATTTACCATTCTACCAAAACAACTTACAAGGCTAGCAACAAAAAGCATTACGCCAGAGATATGTTATACTTTTATAAACCTCTGCCTTTTTACCAAAGGAGAGAGCATAAAGGTCAACTCGCGTACTACGACAGTAAGTCGCTGTTTGGGGATACCATACAAATGAGTGGGGAGAGCCATAAACTGACACGACCTGTCACAAAAAAATAGTCTTGCCTAATAAAACAGGCATTTTCTCATAGTGAACTCCACAAACAGTTCACACCAAAGGGATTTTTTTAAGTGCAAAACATGTTGAAGATTAGTGGGCATGCGGTCAGTTCATTAAGAGATGAGCTTGTTTCTAAAAAAAAAAAGAACACTTAAGCATCTCCACCATTGACATCCATTAAAAAATAAAGCCTCTTGTCTCATCAGTTATCAGAACCCTTCTTACAAGGTGAGCATACAAAGTTAGCAAAGCAATGCATAACGCAGCGGTCCCATGCATCAGTGTGCCGAATAAAGCGGTCCCATGCATTAGTGTGCCGAATAAAGCGGTCCCATGCATCAGTGTGCTGAATAAAATGCTTTTTGTGAGGAAACAGCTCTTCACTTAAACAGACAGAGATGTACGTGTGCTATATGTGAACAAGCATGCGTATCTATCTTCATGTATGTAACATTGCTGAAATGGCCACTGCAGCTGAGAGATTATCACTGCTAATAATTTCTGCTAGCAATCCAATGTTTATGTACAACCGAAACAGTGTCAGTGACAGTGTCTCTAAACCGACACATATAGCACATGTTATTGCTTTGCTCTGTGCTGTAATAAACAGCTGCTGCCAGTCGGATAGCTCACGGGGTGGGCGGGCTTATCTCTGTTTACATTAACTTTGAACCGGTCCGTGACTCACAGAAAGTACTTGAAAGCGAGGCTCAGAAATTAATATAAATTTGATGAATTAGATATAGTCAGCCAATGCTTAAATGCTGCCATATAACATGCAGAAAATCACTTAATTTTTATTAGCATATATATATATATATATATATATATATATATGTGTGTGTGTGTGTGTGTGTGTGTGTGTGTGTGTGTGTGTGTGTGTGTGTGTGTAAAACGATATTAATAAATAATGTAATTTATTTAAAAAAAAATATTCAACAATAAAATCTGGTAAAATTCCTTCCCATAATTACCTGCTGCCCATTCCAGAACAAGACATTGGTTTGGTTGTAAATGTACAAATCTAGTTTAAAAAATTGTATGGTGTTCTCAGTAAGCTAAATGTTATAGCAAACCACATATTTAATGTGTCATATGTGGGACTTACTGAGAGTGTCATCATGGCACATGTTCTAACAAAAATGAAACACAAATTTCTTTCATCATTCAATCAATCAATCAATCAATCAATATTTATTTATAAAGCACATTTGAAAACAACCATGGTTGACCAAAGTGCTGTACAAGATGAAATGGTAATTGCAGGAAAATAAAACACAAAGTAGATACAAATACAATAATAAGGTAAAACAGGTCACAATATTTAAAGAGTATTGAAAGCCAAAGAGAATAAACAGACTTGAAGGTTGAAATTGAGGGAGCTAATCTAATATGTAGAGGTAAACTATTCCATAGTTTCGGTCCAGTGACTAAAAATGCTCGATCACCACGTTTTTTAAGTCTAGACCTAGGCAGAGAGAGTAAACCAAAATCTGAAGATCTCAGAGTTCTAGACGGAGTATATGGCTGAAGCAAGTCTGACAAATTATGTAGTGCTTTGTAAACAAACAGTAAAATTTTATAGTCAGTTCTGTACTTGACAGGAAGCCAGTGCAAAGCGATTAGAATTGGTGTAACTCACTTGTACTTGCGAGTCCCTGTGATAAGTCTGGCAGCTGCATTTTTACCAGCTGTAGACAAGAGAGAGAGAGAGAGAATGAGAGACACCATAGTAAAGTGAATTACAATAATCTAAACAAGATGTTACCAATGCATGAATGACAGTTTGAAATTTGCGCGTGGATAAAAAAGGTTTTACTTTGGTGAGAAGTTGAAGATGAAAAAAGCATGACTTTACAACCATACTAATTAGTTTTATTGATTATTAAATTGTACACCCAGGTTTCTGGCACATTGTGTTTTATATGGGGCAAGAGAATCTAGGTCGAGGTCAGCAGCACAATTTTCCTTAGGCCCAAATAAAATTACTTCTGTTTTATCTTCATTTAGGTTCAAGAAGTTATTTGCAAGCCATAACTTAAACTCTTGTTTAAGGGTTACCATTATGTTTTAGTGGAAGATAGATCTGAGTGTCATCAGCATATAAATGAAAGCAACTCTATTTATTAAAAATAAAAGCAAGAGGGAGCATATACAGGGAGAACAACACCGGACCAAGGATTGATCCCTGAGGAACTCCACATTTGAGAGGTATGTTAGAGGAGGAGTGATGGCCAATGCAAACACTGAACCACCTATTTGTCAAATAGAAGTTGAACCACTGTAGTATCGTACCATGAAGGCCCACTGTTATCTCCAAACAAGATCTCATGGTCAACCAGTTTGAACGCAGCACTCAGGTCTAACAAGACTCAAGTCATGTTTTTTCCTGAATCAGTCTCGGTGAAAATATCATTTGAAACTCTTAAAAGAGCCAATTCGGTACTGTGTAAGGGTTTAAAACCAGACTGAAAAATTTAATGTATAGAGTCAACAGTCAACAGTCTTAACAGTCTTAAGATGGTTATTTATATCTGCTACTTTTAGGGTTTTGTATTGTTCAAAAATTCTCGATACCGATACCGGTTCCTAAATGATACTTTTTTTCGATACATTGGTCAAAAAAAAAAATTCTCAGCAGGAAACCAACGAACACCAGTATTACCACTGGTTGGACGCTAGGTAATACTATGGGATAATTTTCGGTAAACATGGTTAGGGTTAAGCTTACACAATAAAGAAAGACACCTTGAATTCAAACTTTTAACTTTATTTTTTATTTATTTTAACTAAAAGTTTAAAAAATAAGTGCATTTAAAATGTCGCGTTCAACTTTTTGAAAGATGGCTTTACAACAGTTGTGAACATTTCTCTCGCAAAGAAGCTTCATCTGTGTATTCTCTTCCTGTCGGATATTTCGTTATCCAGGAAAATATATCGTGTGTGAATAAATTTGTTTAGTTTCCTCCTTCACGATATATATATCCAATTATATTGGAAACCTCGGGCTGAGGGATAAGTGAATATTCTTGCTTTTTAGTGATTTTGCATTGAAAATTTAATAATTTATTATTCTAAATTCAAATTGCACTCCAAGCGAAACTAAAAATAAAATAAATAAATAATAAAGTGATAAAATTTTATATATATATATATATATATATATGTGTGTGTCAATACGTAACCACCTTTCCATTTACCGTCAGTCAAGTATCTGTCTAAACATGCAAGTGGAAAATTATTTATACAATTGAAGACATAAAAACAATTATAAATGTAAAAATAATAATTATAATAATGATAATAATCACTGAAATATAAATCGTGGTTCGAGGTGAACGTGTTTGCAGAGTTGCGTTCACAATAAACTGCTCTGTGGAAATAAAAAGAACTCAAAGCACCTCCTGAACTGAGATGTCTGAGGTCATTTGCAGCACTCATAAATAAAAATCGAAAGGCAGAAACAAAGTGTGAGATCTTTAGATGTGTGTTCCACGAGACTGCACGCCTCTGTATCAGCGCGTCATATATGCCCATATACGGCTGTTCTGTCATCTGTACTTAATAATATAATAAAGTGTTTCTTCAAACGTGTGTTTTTGTGTCTACGGGCAAATTATTTGTAATATTAATTTGATAATAATAATAGTCTAATAATTATTGAATAGATTAATGGTAAAACAAGCCAAATATCATCATGTGATGATCAAAGGCATCAGCTATTGGTGATCACTCTGACCATCATTGATCCCGAGATCATCGTCTGTTTGCTCAACCCGAATGTGCATTTCTCTCTATAAATTAACAAAATGTTCAGACAGTCTCTTGCTGTTTTTTCTGACACATTGAGAATCATTACTGCTTTTCCAGGTGTTGCTCCTGCTCGCTTCGTGTTCTTTTAAAGGCTCATTATTATAGTTTAGTATTTCTCTGTAGTGTAGAACAGTGTTAGCACTGTTACTGATAACATTCTTTCTCAGCCCTGGAACTCAAACATATGGTACTAGTGTTTTTCCTTGATGCCGAAACAGCCAATCACAAGCACTTTTAGATTTGGGCATATCTAGTATGCTACATGCTTATTACTGACGCTGACGAGATTAACCCCTTAGGTATTGAAATTTTGTAACGAACGACAAGACTTTTTTCGAAACTCGATTGTATAGAGGCAGTTCGAACGCTGCCTAAAATGTATCAAACTCGATACCCAGCCCTAGCTACTTTATTGTGTCAATAGGAAATATACATTTTATACTCCCAAACATTAATTTTGCAAATAGAAAAGATTAGAATAGAAGAACAGGGAGACCTGCAACAGATGTCATGGACCCCACAAAGCCCCCCACTGAACATCGAGTCAGTCTGAGATTACATGAAGAGTCAGAAGTAACTAGTGACAGCCTAAATAGACAGAAGAACTGTGGTGAAATCTCCCAAGAAGTTTGGAACATCCTATCTGCCAACAACCAAGAAAAACTGTGTCCAGGTGTATGTAGGAGAATTGGGGCTGTTTTGAAGGCAAAAGTGTTCACACCAAATATTGATTTAGCTCTTTTTCTGTTTACTGGACATTGTATTGAGGTTAATTGATTAATGAAAACTATTTGTCATAATTATTTTTAAGAAAGTGTTTTTACAACTGACTAAAACATTTGCACAGTACTGTACGTTACATTTTTTTAAAACATATTTAAAAAGACAATACTGCTGTTTTACAGTAAAATGCTGTAAAAATGACATAAAACATTTTTTAGAAGTAAAAAGTATGATTTTCCCATATAATATATGTTAAAAATGTACATTGTTTAACAAGAGAGTACATGTACTTTTTCGGTAAATTATTGTTAAAATTACGGTAAAAAACAGTAACCAGGCATTCCCAGAATTCTCTGCGTGAACATTACATTTCATTATATTTAATGGGAATAGTTACGTTTCTACTTATTTGTAATATCAGTTATGTACTTTGGTGTGTTCTGATTTATATATGATGTAGTTTAGTTCATGTTTACTGCATTATTTAAATCTCACATGTGTTACCCTGATGGTGTTTAGTGTTTGTGTGAGTGACACTGAGCATGTCTCTACATCTTTATTGATCAATGCTCCTGGAAGAGCCACTATTGATGAACTTCATGTCATCATGTGCACTTCTGTAATTACTACAGTGATTAACAATACAGTTTCAGAAGGTGAATATATTTAGTTTAACGTTTAATAATATAAACGACGGTACTGCACCCTAAAATATACCGTTTTTTCACATAATTATTCCGCCAACAACAGTTTTTTTTTTTTTTTTTTTTTTAAACTACACAGTGTGTACATAAAACAAACATATCTTTAAAACAAATCTTATTTGCAAAATATAAGGGTTGTAATTCACTATTCTCTGTAAAGCTGCTTTGAAACAATATTAATTGTGAAAAGCACTTTACAAATAAATATGAATTGAACTGAAAATGTTTTCTTTGAGTATAAACCTCTAACATTATTCCAATAGAAAAAGAAGTCACAGTTAACAAAAAGTACACGTTTTCCATATATAATTTTAATAATTAACTGGCTTTTATATTGTAATTATAGCTATATTATTACATTTTTACCAGCAATATGTCTTTGTAATTTGCAACTCAATGGCGGTTGAATGAGTCAGTGAACCTGCTATGAATCTACATATGTTTTACAGAGCTTAGGGGAAAACATTTACCTCTTTAGTGGACTATGCAAAAAAAAAAAAGTGCAATAGTCAGTAAAGTAAGTGCTTATGATGCTAAAGGAACAGAACAGCTCAATACAGTACATTCTTTCCATATTTCTTAATTTTGTGACTAAACAGCAGCGAATGCGAGATCTTTGTGAATTTGTGATTGGTACTGTATAGCTGAGGATTGGAGTTTCAGGAATTGAGGTCAGAGTATTCTGATAGCACTGAATGAGTTGAACAGCTTCCAGCTCTGCAGGCGGTCGCTACATAAAGGTGTAGCACCAAAACAGCACCACACCAGAGTCAGCAAGTGACAAGAGTGTTGCAAGCTTAGAACCCCTGATGGACTCTGCAGATTTGTGGAGGTTGCATTTCTTTGACATCACTTTATTACTAAATTCACTATATTGGTCTTTGGGGGAAATGTGTGAAACAATCTAGTTAAATGGGAAGTTAATGTCCTGTGGTGTGACATGCTATATACTCCATCTAAACTAGCCAATGGTAAACAGTATTTTGCTAATTCTTTAAGAATTATTTTGCATGCTTCTCTCATCACATGACCCCATGTACATTGAGAGACTGCATAGAATATTTGTACTTTAAACGCATACTTCGGGTCTTCGGGACCTCATCCCACCCCCTGTACCTCATCCCCTCACCTGTTTGGTATTCCTCAAACTTTCTCTTCTGAATTGTCTAAATGGTCAAATATATCAGAATATATTCCATTATATTATTTTCTAACTGTCTTGAAAATGCTTTGAAAGTTTTACACTTTATTTGTAGATCCATTTGTGATTGATATAAGTGCCGGGTATACCTCGAAGACCCGAGGTTTGTAATAATTTTTGGTGAAACACCCACGCATTTAAGGGTTAAGAAATGCATTTGTCAGGGGCCTGGGTTGAATGGCGAGTAAAGACGCCGACTACCACACCTGGAGTCGCAAGTTTGAATTCAGGGTGTGCTGAGTGACTCCAGCCAGGTCTCCTAAGCAACCAAATTGGCCTGGTTGCTAGGGAGGATAGAGTCACATGGTTAACCTCCTTGTGGTCATGATTAGTGGTTCTCACTCTCAATGGGGTACGTGGTAATTTGTGTGTGGATCGCAGAGGGTAGCATGAGCCTCCACGTGCGGAGTCTCTGTGGTTTCATGCACAACGAGCCACCTGATAAGATACGCAGATTGACTGTCTCAGAAGCGGAGGCAACTGGGACATGTCCTCTGCCACCCGGATTGAGGAGAGTAACCGCACCACAACGAGGACCTACTAAGTAGTGGGAATTGGGCATTCCAAAAGTGAGAGAAAAGGGGATAAATTTTTTATTATTATTATTATTGAAGAAATGCATTTGTTACACAAACTACAGGACCATTTCAAATGAACTAGCGAAGGCAAAAAATTATTAAACAAAAATAAAAACTTGAGAAAGTGGTTTCACTTTCAATAAAACTTTTGAGAAGTAACTAAACTGCTAAATATATATATATATATGTAGCCCTACATTATGCATATTTAATACTGAAGTAAATTAACTCTTTCTCTGTTACTGTATGTTTCTCTCTTCAGTGATGAGACTGACCAAACCTACACTTTTCATGAACATGCCGGTAACGTGCGAGGACCGAGATCTTCCAGGTAGAATTCAATGACAACATGCTGTTGTTTTAAGAAGAGCTTCTCTAAACATCCACGACTGTTTTATGCTATTTTTTCTCTTGTTCGTGTTTTTGGATTAACGACTATTTTATCACCAATAAGGAATCTTTTGAAATATTAAGAGTAAGATTTAATTTTTTTACTCCGATTGATTGTTAAAATAGCTGGGATTCTGCTCATGGTGGCTTTGCCTTATATACCAGCCACTGTGGT
Source organism: Moxostoma hubbsi (assembly GCA_032164185.1). NCBI lineage: Eukaryota > Metazoa > Chordata > Actinopteri > Cypriniformes > Catostomidae > Moxostoma > Moxostoma hubbsi. The sequence continues at coordinate 6,264,567 of JAVLUX010000125.1, forward strand.
GGGTGACCCATGTCATATATATATATATATATATACATATATATATTTGTTAAATGTCACATTAAAACTGACTTAGAAATGTATTACCAGACCGTCATCATTTATTTTTGGTACATTTCAAATGCCTTTTTATGTATAGATTTGACTGTTTTAGTTCTATTCCAGACCCAGAATTGAAATTTACCTATGAAAATCCATTATGAAAATACAAATTATTCCATGTTTAAAATCTAAACAAACAGGAAAATAAACAAACCATTTAATATTTATTGTGTAAAAATGATTACTGTGTCTTTTTCCCCTAATAACTTTTTTCTAATGTTAGTGTACTTGTTAACTAAGTCAACAAAATTGTCAGTAAAGAGCATGCTTGAGATAAAGGGAGAGATGAAGTGAGTGATGATTGTTTTAAAGTAAACAAAGCAAAATGTAGGGAAATAATATTTTATTGGGTGTCATTTCCAATCAAGCTGTAATTTTGCCAAATTATCCAAAAAGTGTCAAATATTATTTAACTGTGTGTGTATATAGCATACATGTTTGCTAAATGAAATGTAAAGACAAAGACAATGAAATTAAATTAAATGAAAAGACAAATGAGGCGGCAATTTTATTTCAAAAACATTGAAAAAGTCATTTCCATCAGCGTCCACCACATAATTCTAGTAAACACAATACAGAATTTGACATGTGCTGGAAATTACACTGTGTAAAAAATGACATATATGGCATAAATGTCTTGATGCATGTATATACATTATTGGACATTGATAGTAGACATTGGAAGAAAAAATTTGTGAGAGGTGAAAAATGTTTTATAGAGACTTTACAGTCTAGAAATCCACTGTGCTAAACAGCCCAAAGTTGAAGAAACACCCATTTATTGTGAGCTATTATAAATATATTACAATTACAATATTTGTTTTCCCTTTTGCAAAGAGCCAGTGACTCTGAAATGTGATCGCCGCAGCGCCACATGTCATTATGACAGTTCTGAGTAGCACTTCTATTTATATTAGGGGCTAAAATAATGTAACTATAAATCAGCATGAATGAGCAGATCGTAATGTTGGAAACATAAAATGAATGGAATGGATCAGACCATCTCAGATAACTTTGTTTTAATTTGTTTAAATATTCAGCTGAAGCATGACTTGTAAATTGGTTGTCTTGTATTTGGACATCAGCTTTGCTATTATATCAAATGACACTGGAATGCAGTAAAAGTAATTGGTTTTACAGACCTGTCACACACTGAAATAATTTATACATGTTGGCAAATTATCAAAGTCATGTGGCCTTCAAAAAATTCTTGTCTATGCATAAATCAGACAGGAAGAAACCGATCTATTGATTTAGAAGTCTAATAGAGGTCTAAATGTAAAATCTGGCTTTCAGTCAAGTGGTTTTACAGCTCAGAATATGTCATGTCCACAGGTGATTTGTTTTTACGTCTCATGAAAGACGACCCATCTACTGTGAAGGGGGCAGAATCACTAATCCTTGGGGAAATGCTCACCCTGCCACAAAATTTTGGGTAATGTATTTCAATCAAACATACTGTATCGCAAGTCCTTTTGACATTTAATCACGTGCAGGATGTGAATATTAGATATTAACAATTACATTTTCACTTGTTACATGATACTTATTCTTGATATCAGCAATGGAATTATTTCTAGTGAAAGTGCTAATTCTTGATATCAGGAATTGCATTGGCACTGGGAGAAACATTCATTCTTGATATCAAAAATGATGTCATTACTTGTGGAAATACCCATTCTTGATATCAAAAATGGAATTTCAACTAGTAAAACAAAATTGATATCAGTAACTGCATTTTCACAAGTAGAATTTCATTATCTGTCATTCACTCCAGTTAAAAACAGAATTGCTGATATCTATAATAATTTCTTACTAGATGAAATTCCAGTTTCACAGATCAGTAGTGCACTTCTTACTGGTAAAACTTTCATTTTTATATTAATAATTGGGTCGTTCTTGGGATTTGGCATCAAAGCAGTTTTAATATTTCTCTGATTTAGACACCACCTGTTCTCAACCCCGTCATGGACATTAAAGGAAGTGGTTTGGAAATGACTACCCAATACTGATTATGAAACAAACATCAATCTACTGCTCATATGTCCCTCAAACCAATTTAATGACTGCAAATATGACATTTATGACAAATTTTGTATTTTTTATGTGATGAAGCTACAAACAGGTCAATTGTGTGTCTGTAGTCTCATTATTTTTGTTAAAAAAAAGAAATTCAGATTTTTAACTAAAACCCCAACTTTTTTGTGCTAGCACTTAACATGTGAAGCTGTGCTCAGCAAACAATACATTGATTTTTTTTTTAATTGTGTTCCCATTTGAATTATCGATATTGTCACTCTCTTCTCAACCCCGTCACAGCTGTCCCACCGCTAGGCTTCTTGACCCAAATATTTTGAAACACTGTTTCATTCAAGTAAATATATAGTATTTGTAATGTACCGTATAATGTATTTACTTTTCCATGTTTTTGTTCCAATGTTCACAAATGATGTGAATAACTCAACCCTGTCACAGGACGACAGTGAAAAATGTGAAAGGGTTGTGTGTGATGTTTTTTTTTAATAAATTTTTTGTTCAAAATGGCCACTGTTTCTCATGTGGTGTTGAACAGAATACCACAAAGCATGCATAAAGTTAATAAAGTCTTTAAATATTTATGGATTTAAATATAATTTTGAAAATTTTGAATTTCATGTGACGGGGTTGAGTTGTTGAGCTTACCATAGCCACCATGATAATACACTTCAAAATACGAATACAAATTATGATGTCAACTCTGATTAATGTTATATATGGATGAATCAAAAATTTGTATTGGCTAAAAATAGTGGGATGGGGCTCAGAGTTCAGATTGGGGACAAAACTAAAAAAAATCATATTTCTTTTTTGGGTAAAATATCTTTCTCGGCAAAGGAACACAAATAAATGTTTACATTAATGACACAAATTATAGACATGGTGCACATTTTATTATAGAGCTATAGATTTATATGTCTTTTAATTCATTATAACTGTCATAATAACATCTTGTGAATAGATTTTAACATTTAATTTTAGTGAACCACCATTTAAAAAATCTGGGGGACTGAAATATTACAGAATCTCAAGAATCAACCAACATTTACTACTACTAAAAACAACTAGTCAAATGTTAAATTCTGATATATGTAAATGTATTTCAACTTGTTAGATTTGATGTTTCAGATATCTGGAAATAGATTTCAGATATCAATAAATTGTTAAATTGTATCAATAAAAAGTTAAAATCACATTACGGATATCAGAAAAATAACATTTTACTAGTTGTAATCCAGTTGTTGATATCACCATTGCATATATTTTTTTTTACTAGTATCAATGTAATCATTGCTATCAAAAATGATTATTTTTACTAGTACATTCCTGATATGTGTATTTGAAATTAGTAAGGAATGTATTCTAGATTTCTGTAATTGTGTTTTGAACAGAAGTGAATGACAGATCAATGTGAAATTCTACTAGTGAAAATGCAGTTACAGGTATAAAACATTTCAGCTTTTACAAGATGAAATTCCATTTTTGATATCAAGAATGGTTCTTTCCACAAGTTATGATGCCATTGTTGATAGAAAGAATGGACGTTTTTACAAGTGCAAATGTAACTGAAATAACCATTTTCAGTAGTAGTAATTCCATTGCTGATCTCAAGAATGAGCAATTTAACTAGTGAAAATGTAATTGTTGAATCTACAGCTCATAACGTGCACATAATAAAATGACGATAGATGCATACTGTGTCATCAAATGATATGCCTATTGAAAAACATTTTCTGTTTATTTTTGGCTTAAGTAATGCGTGTGTGGTACTGTCCACAAATAAGGTTTGGTGCAACATGCTTTTTAATACTTTTTTAAAGAAAACATGTTTCTATTGATAACTATATAAGATTAAGTATTATCTAATAGAAAATGAACTCATAGCATTAAAGTAGCTGGTTTGAAACACATCAAATGTCCGTAACTTTTAGTTTTATAATAGTATTTCTATTAGCGCAGACCAGACACTTTACATTTTGATAACTGGTTTGCATAGAAAATAAAACAGCACTTAAAATATCTAGCTTGACCTCCTTAGGTTGATGATTTTCTGAAGGTTAAGCACATCTTTTCACTGATTCTGTGTTGAAAAGAGAATAGACTTGTATTGGAGGATTATTAATGAGATCAAGCCACAAGAGTGCTCCAGTGATCTGACACACGTATCCTCTTTATTTCCTGTACAGAAATATTTTTCTTGGTGAGACCTTCTCCAGTTACATCAGTGTGCACAACGACAGCAGTCAAGTGGTCAAAGATATTCTCGTAAAGGTAACGGCTCGTATAAAGCAATGCTCAGTAGTTGTGGCAGCTTGCGTCGTCTATTGTCTCACTGGTCAGTGATTGTTTCTGGACAGGCGGATCTGCAGACGAGCTCCCAGAGGTTAAATTTATCTGCTTCAAACTCTGCGGTTTCAGAACTCAAGCCAGAGTGCTGCATTGATGATGTCATCCATCACGAAGTCAAGGAGATCGGAACACACATGTAGGAGAGCTTCTCATGGACACAACATTCAAAGCCTTTCCAGTTATTTCGCAAAGAAATGTTCCAGGTCTCACAGTGTGTAAAAACTTTTGTTTACAGTATTGCACTTAATAATGCTAAACATTAAAATACACATTACATTACAAAGTGTACCCAGCCACAGGGCTTAAACATTATGCATATTAACATAAGACCAGTGTGATCACTCTCTAGCCTTGCCTGTTCAATTTTATGTGCAGACTTTCAACTCCGGTCATCACCGCGTAAAGCCAATAAACACACTTTAGCACAATACGCACAAGAATACCAGGAAGGGATGTGACAGCTATCCACAAAGCACTGTTTACATTGTGCAAACTGCCTCATAGACCCAAAATATTCATTTAAATGAGAGTGCATCAGTATCAGTGGTTTGCTTTCTTAACCATGTAAATAGTAAATGACTGTCAAAAGTCTCAAATAATCTTTTATCAAGAATGTTAAAACACTGTTCTGGGGCCTGGGGAGCTCAGTGAGTAAAGACGCCGACTACCACACCTGGAGTCACAAGTTCGAATCCAGGCTGTGCTGAGTGACTCCAGCCAGGTCTCCTAAGCAACCAAATTGGCCCGGTTGCTAGGGTGGGTAGAGTCACGTTGGGGTAACCTCCTTGTGGTCGCTATAATGTGGTTCGCTCTCGGTGGGGCGCAGGGTGAGGTGTGCTTTGATGTAGCAGGGCATAGCATGAAACCTCCACATGCGCTAGGTCTCTGCTGTAACGCGCTTAACAAGCCACGTGATAAAATGTGCGGATTGACGGTCTCAGAGGCGGAGGCAACGCGGAGGACCTAGAGCGAATTGGGCATGCCGAAAGGGGAGAAAATCACTGTTCTACTCACCATGTTTGTGTGTCATTCATTCCAGCTTGGTCTGTGCGGTCAGCTACACCGCTCAGTCTGGAGAGAAGCTGTACTTTAGGAAGTTCTTTAAATTTCAGGTGAGCTCATTTTCTTTTTATCTGATTCATTTTGCTCATTGATTCGATGTCAACTCCATGCCATCACTCGCACAACCATTTAGCAGAGTATTGAGACATTTAATTCACACTTAAGATTCACATTTGAACTCAAGGCATCAGATCTCATGCTGTTTGAGACAACCAGTAGCAGTATTAATGTGCTGAAGAAATAAAGCTGGGTTATTCTTATGTTGTAACCTGAGTGTTACATGGATTCTGTGGAGGGGGAATCAAATTGCAGCTCAAACTTCAGTTTTAACTCTATTTTAAACTAGGTTCTCAAGCCTCTAGATGTAAAAACCAAATTCTACAATGCTGAGGTAAGTTTACATTGCACAGTTGAAGCTTTTAAATGTGCTTATTTAATATATTAAGAGAAAATACATACAGTGGGCTCCAAAACTCTGAAACCACATTGAAAATTCTAATGGGGAAAAAAGGTATTTAAAAAGGCTTAATATAAGCATTTTCACCTCCCTGGCATGGCAAAACTGGGATTATCAGGGAATAAGTCATGGAAATGTCTATAGTGAACCATTTATTTCTGAAGAAAATAGAATAAGGTTCTTTAAACTTTAGTTAATGCCTTAGGTATGAGAACCTCACAATGATCAATGGTTTTTAACAGCATTTATTAATCTTGGTTCATGTTCATTTATGAATATACAATTGATTATTGTAAATTCATGTTATTTAATAATGCATTATTTCATGGTAACTTATACAACTTTTAATGTAAAAAATGTATGTGTGTGTGTAATATATATATATATATATATATGTTGGACTTGACATGAACCATGAATAATATTGTTAGTTCATGTTATCTTATGTACAGTGTAGTTAACTAATACATCATTTTTGTAAAGTGTTTATTTATTTAAGATGTAAAATATTGCACTGGCTAGAACAGGGGTTTTCAAATAGGTCCAGGGACCACCAGTGGGCCGCAAGTGGGTGCTAGGTGGTCCAAGAAAGATCTAGGAGGAAAAAGTGCAAACATTTTTTTTATTATTTAAAAAGGTTAACATTTAAGTGTTTCATTCTGCTCTCTAAAGTCTGGTTGAAAATCATGAGGTTAATCTGAATTATTTGATTATATTGAGAGACATAAAGTTTAACTAATAAATAAAAAAGAAAAATCTACTCATAGTTTTATGCAAAATACATTTCTTATGTCATTGTGTTTTATCTCACCTTCTTTGCAATGTTCATACTTTCTATAGACTTATAGATATCATTTATTAAATAGACATACAGTGATTGTACTTTACAGTGTAAAGCGCTGTACTAATACATTTGAATTGAAATTGTTTTACTTCAGATTTATATATATTATTATACTAATATTGTGCAGTAAAAAGATAGACTGTCAATTAAATATGGAGTAAATATTTTCTAGAAAATATTTATTTTTGTCTTTAGTGCCATAAAAATATAAAACAGTCACGCAGTATAAATGTGACTTCATACATTAAAGTGAATAGCTGTGGGTCCTCGCAAGGGGATTAGGGGAAAGTTTGCCAACCCCTGGGCTAGAAAATGCTCTTGTGTGTTCAATCTCTAAATAGTGATTTCAAAAAATCTTTATACAGAAATTACAAAACATATTTAAATTCAGAAGTAGTAAGAACTCTGACTAGTGGTCTCAAACTTTTGAATCCTGCTGTACACAAACTGAGTGTAAAGACAATATTGTAAAGTACTCACCTGTTGTCTATACTATTGTTCCATAGTCTTATTTAACCTGTACTTGTGCATTGCCCCTCAGCTTTTAAAGTGATTTATGTTGAGGCTACACTTTAGAGTTTTCATTTTATAAATATTCATTTGTGCTATTTGATATCCTTTTGTAATTAGCTTCTGTGTTTCATTCATACTTCACATGTACGCTGCCTGAAGAAGACAACTGACATTGTCATTTTCTGGTGCATGTAACATTCACTTCTCTAATGTTTATTTTTGTGTTTTATTCCTTCATTAGAGTGACCTCAGTTCAGTGGTAATTGTTTTCCCTTCTCATTGCAACTTTCTTTCCCCCTGTATAACCTTGTTCATTTTCCACTTTTGAGCCCAAGAAACAAGTAAGCGGAAAAACATTGAAAAAGTATTTTGATATTCAATGAATGCACATGGTACTTAAGAGAATGGTACCTGCGGAGAGGTGTTTGTTTTTTCCATACAGTGAGAGTTAATATTAACTAAGTCTGATGATTACTTTCTTTAATTTCTGACATTAAATAAACCTGAAAGTTAGCTGGAAGAAATGCTTTTTTTCTGTTTTTCCTCACATGTTTCCTCTCAATGCCTTTGCTTACCAGTGCAAACTAATGGGTTACTACTCAATCACTTTCTCTAGAAACAACCGATATTACCTAAAGTTTTTTGACTGTGAGAAATTGATGCTTGTTTTTAATTGATCAATTATGCCAATTGCTGCTTTCTTTGACAGATTTAATTATTTTTTTGTCTATAAATGCCAAATATGTTGTTTTTCTTGTTAGCTGTCTATCAAACAATTAGCCATAACAATAATAATAGTGTGATATATTTAAAGGAATATTCTGGGTTCAATAAAAGTTGAGCTCAATCATCAGCATTTGTGGAATAATGTTGATTACAACAAAACTGTATTTCAACTTCTCCCTAGTTTACTTTGGTTAGGTTACTTTGCATAACCTTGGTTCCCTGAAAGGAACTAAATGCTGCGTCAGAAGCTGAAACTATGCGAGAACCCGTCATGGGTTGGGACTTTGAAACCCTATACCATCACACTAAATTGGTTGGCTGGTGAAGCTTTGCGCTCCACCTATGCTGACCTCATTGTGAGCATATAAGCGGAATTTGATCAACCTTGTTCCTCCGTAAATACGTGGAAGAAGAGGGAAGATGCATGCAGGTTATAAAACCTGGTGAAGGTGTTAGGGGAACCCCAGCCTGCTGCCAGACATATGTCTTTTTGAGACACGTCCTTTGCCTTGTCCAGGAGGAGGCCATAATCCTTGTCGAATGAGATTTTATGCCCATGGGGCATTGTATGTCTTGCTAGTCATATGCGAGCACAATAACATCCACGACTCAGTGGGACATTCTTTGCGTGTAGATGGCCAAACCATTTGTGTGGCCTCCAAAGCAAACAAACAGTTGTTCTGATACCCTGAATTGACTCGTTTGGTCAGTGTACATACGTAATGCCTTCATTGGGCAGAGCATGAGTAGTCTCTTAGCCTCAGCCGACTGAAATGGAGGAGAAGAGAATGTTGTAACTCTTGAGCCCTAAAATGGGTTGCCAGCACTTTGGGTGCATAACCTTTCCTGGGCTTAAGAATAACCTTCAATAGACCTAGTCTGTAATCAAAATACATTTGACTGATGCCAAAGGGAGTAGTATTACAGTGTCAAAAAAGAGTAAGCATGAACTTATCACCTTGAGTAGCTCAAATGGGGAACTTGTTAGTACATTTAACACCAGTGCTAAGTCCCAGACCGGGATGGTAGCGGGACGCAAAAGGTTCTTAGCCATTTCATACCGTGCAGAACTCTGCTGGCCAGAGGGTGTTGCTTATAGACAAGCCCATCAGCGGTATTGTGTGGTCGCTATGTCAGCGACATACTTTGAGCATCCTGCATCCAAATGCTCTTGCATAAAAGAGAGTATCAATGCTTTGGGTCCTTACCCCAGAAGGAGCACTAATTAGCAAAGAGTTGCCATTTTTAGGCATACAGCCACCTCGTTAAGGGGGGGCCTGGCCTGTTGTATGGTGTTTTACATCAGTTGCGACAACCCTATTGTGTTAGACGAACCCCGTTTATGACATGCAGTCTCCATAGCTCTGGCCAAGAATGCCCAACAGGTTCAGCTTTTCCGAATACTTCTCAATTCCTCTCAAATGATTTAGGGTGGAGTCTCCATTCCCCAGTCCTGGCACCCTGACACTAAAGTAAACCTGCTCTGCTGTTTAGGTGGCTGGGGATGTCCGTTTCATGTAGGAGAAATTATTAGCTCCAGAGGACAATTCCGCTTGCCGGGTTAAACATTTGGCACTTTGACTGCACTCCTCCTTGGTGATTTATATTCACCACAACTGAAGTGCTGTTGGTATGAGTCAGGACGCAAACTTTCATGTATTAGAATTGCCTGTATTGGATGCATCCGTGGTGACAACTTTGTGTCTGACTATCTTGGCAATTGTCACATCTTTCCAATAAAGATGTATTACCCCAGTATTGATTTCCCTCCATTGGTTACCGATCCAATACAGAATCCAGTACAAAGTGTTGCTATATGTTTTTAAGGCTCTCTATGGTCTAGCACCTGAGTACATCTTTGATTTAATAAGCTTGCATCTACCTTCAAGGTCTCTCCGCTCTGGTGATCAGCTGTGTCTGTCAGTCCCTCGATCTCGCCTTAAAACTCAAGGTGATAGAGCTTTTGCGGTGGCAACCCCTAGACTTTTGAATGAGCTTCCTTTGGCCATGAAGTCATCTCCGTCTCTAGTGTCTTTCCAGGGGGCCTTAAAAACGTATTTATTTTCCCTAGCTTTTAATTAATTGCATTATAAATAGTACTAGGTCAATTTATTCAATTCCTGTCTTTGTTGGTTTTAAATGCTTGTTGCATTTTTAAGCTGAAAGTGAATTTTTTTTAAATTGATCTATAAATAAAATTGAGTTGAGTAAAGCTTGGTTCTCCTCTAGCAAGCGTGGCTTAACAGCGATGCTTCACTATGAGGTGAAGGTGACAATGTTGCCAAGCGTAATGAGGGATCCTCGGGCTGAATCAGCACTGGAGCAAGCCTTGCAAGGCAATGGTGGCTGCAGCGGCCATCAAGCCCAGTAGTCATTTTTTTAGTATTAAATTATGTTAAAAATGGACTGAATGCATTCGTCGATCTAGTGTCAACATGGTGACTAAGTCGAGTTTCGTTCCTAGCAAATAAAGTTGCTGATTTGGCACTCATTCGTCCTCTTGCCTTTGAGGTCCCAAAGCGCTAGCACAGGTCTCTGTGCTTGCACGCTTGTACCGTCTATTCAGCTATGAGCTATCGCGAGCTCAGCATCTACACATTTGTGCATGTGCGAAGGGCCAAGGACAACCAGCAGGGCAGGGCCTTGAACTGGAATGCAGTCCCCTTGAAAAGGAATTAAAAATTGGCCTGCAATAATCTGCACATTGCTTATCACCAACCAGTTCAGTGGACAGACAGAAGCCTTTTGCATCTTCGGCGAGGAGGAATTGTACCTCTGAGCTTAATGCAACAGCGGGGAAAGGGAGAGCATTATCCTGGGAATGCGTAAGAAACCACTCTAAAGGGTCAATCCAGCATACATACCTGTGGCATGGCAATTCTCTGGCATGGGGTAAACAGGACTAACAGGCATCGAAATAACCTGCGTCACGCCACAAACTTGGTTATTAGTTGTTAGTCTGTAATGTGAGCCGACATGGCAACCGAGACGAGATTCATTCTTGGGAAGAAAAAATTACTGACTGGCCACCAACATGCTCTTTGTCCATTTGACCCTGTTCTTAAGGCTCAAGTGAAAAATTAAAGCAACTCCGTCTCAGAGGCTGCTTTGTCCTGTTTCCCACTCTCAGGGGGGAAACAACGGCAGGCGCCTCATCTGAGTGCATACATGTGTCACTAATGAGAGCCCTGCAAACATTCCTTTAATCTCCACCGACCGTGATTGTATCATATACACACCAATTGTAAGGACCGTAATATGTAGAAAAAGGAGACATGTAAGACTTGAGCCAACAAAAAGCCCTCCTTAAATCTCCACACTCTGTATCACATCCATTCGTGGCTCACTCAAATTGTCCCTTGGGAGCCGATGAGAAGCATTAGCGGAAGGCAGTGTTGGGTAAGTTACTCTAAAAAAGTAATTCATCTACAGTGTAATTAGATTACTGTACTAATTACACTGTCTGAAAAGTAATTGCATTAATTATTACTAATTATTTTCTAAAACTCTTATCAACCTTGACCAGATGAAACATACAAGGATAGACATGATCATGTTCTTTTAATTCTTTCAAAAAAATCTGATAAAATAAATTATTCATGAACTAGCCAAAGAATTTAAAGGGGACAGTGTTAAATTAGAAAACATATTTTAACATTAGATTTAAAATTCACTATTGTTTTATTTAGAATGGTTCTATAGTCTATACAGTATTTAACACAATTACATCAGAAGTAACTAATTAAATTACTTACACATTTAGTGTACTCCCTTACTTTACGTTTATCAATGAAAAGGTAATTTAATGTCAGTAATGCATTACACCCAACACTGGCAGGAGGTGAAGGGAGTGGCTTCGGTTTTGAGAACAAAAATGTTTGCCGAGAGCATAGCGTGTTGAGTTTCATGTGTTTGTCATTATCACAATCAATCTCACCAAGGGCTGTGTCAGCGAGACTCAGCCCACACTATTGACTTTGCTCGCACTAAACTGGCAACTGCCTAATATGGAAAAAAAGGAAGCATTCAAGGCTTGAGCCTAAAACAAACCTTCCTAAAATCTCAGCACTCCACGTCCCCTCATTTCATGTCTTACTCGTATGGTTTGGAGCCATAGAGGAGCAAGCAGCAGGAGGGAGGTGCGGCTTTGGCTTTCAGAATGAAAGTGAACATCTAGAGCCAAGGGTCATAAGTTTCATGTGTTCCAACAGCGCTCAGCCAGAGGGATGTATCGCTTACAGGAGGAACACACTTGTGAAACATTTGTCTTTACAAAGATGTTCTTTTCATCAAGTGTCTCTTTTAGTTTTCTTCAATGTATTCTTTTATGTGTGCAATATAAATGCAATACAAACCCTGAAGAGATTTGAATAGGTGCTTCTTTGCTGGCACATGCAGGTAGAAGAGCAGAACTCATTCCCGCTGATCGGTTGCAAGATGCTCTGCGAAGCATTGATTTAGGGTTCCAGTCACACGATAGATGTCCATACTGCCCTGAAAAAGGAAAATCCTGATAATGTAATGCAGGATTCAGCTAATATGCTCACGATAAAGTCAGCATATTTGGAGTTTTGAGATTCACCAGCCAATAGAATTGGTGTTATGGTATATAGGGTTTCAAAGTCCTGCTCATTGACTGGTTCTCCCATAGCATCAGCTTCTGACTCCACATCAACGCTACCTTCTTGAAAGGGAATCAAGGACACTGTAAGGCAATTACAATGGAAGTGAATGGGGCTAGTCCATAAATGCTGAAAAGTGCACCGAGTAATTTTTATTTATGTCAAAGTGAATTGCATTGGCTTACAGTGACACCTATTGCCCTGGAAGCTGCATTATTCAACCAGTGGTTTTCAGTTACCAATACCATTGTAGAAATTCATATGCACAGTAAACCAGGATTAATTTAACCCATGAATGAACGTGTTCAATATCAAGGCAGTTACTGAGATTAAACTAGTATTCAGCTGTTCATATGTTCATACCCTGTCCCATGTAGAATAAAAGATCTTATATAAGTTTACAGATATGACTTGAGCTCTTCATCTCATCTGAGTGGTCTTGATTTTATACATATATTACGATTAATTTTTTTTAGAAGTAAAACTTTTTAAATGAGGAAAAAAATTACTGAGCTCACCATTAAAGACACATAGTTTCAAAAGTATAGCCACAGGAATATTATGTAAATACATTTTAGTGTGATAAAAACCAAACGCTAACAAACCTATTAAAGTTATATCTGATTTTAACTTGCTAAACTGGTTTTGGATTCAACTTTACACAGATAAGGTTAGTAAGCAATTTTATTACATGAAAATCTGAATGTGTTAAAATATATATATATATATATATATATATATATATATATATATATATATAATTTTTTATTTTTTTTTAATAAACAAGAGACGAGTCAGTTATTTTTGTGGTAATCAACATTGTCACAAATGCTGTCAATTGAGCCTAACTTGTATTAACCCTTGTGCGTATATTTAAAAAAGTTACTCAGAGGTCCTTAGAGGAGAAATGATTTTTGTGCAGTGTAGGATTTAAAAAAAAAATTCACACTGAGGACCTTAAAGGACAAAAATGTCCATGTCAAAAAATTGCCATAAAAATATTATATATTAATATTATTTTCCACTTTCACTGACTCTTTTTATGTTGATTTTTTTTTTTTACAATCAGTCCTGATCATAGCTACCACATATTCATTTATTTTCAGAATTTTTACCCTTTAAATGCCAGTTTGTTTACATAATGCCACACACACACACACACACAATTTTAGCTGCATCATTTATTCAATTGTCCTGCAGTGCTCTATAATACAGCAAACAGAAAACAGGCAAAAATACTGTATTTGCTCCATAGGCTAAACATGAGAAAAATGGCGCCATCTGGTTGAAAATATAAAAAAAATGTATTTTTGAAGCCAGGGCTCTGGAATTAAAGCATAATATCATAGAATTCATGATTTTATGCTTCAATGGCACTGGGATCAAATATTGCTGTTTTAATGGTTGTCAATTGTGACATTTTTGTCCTGAAGGTTCTGAGTGTAACTATTTTGTGCACACAGTGTATTATAGATGTATTTTAGGAACTGAAGTTGAAAATTCCCCCCAAAATACACACCTTTGGCTAAATTTGTGCCATTGGCATTAACACAGCTAAAATTATAATATAAAAATTTAAAAATGAAATGCACCCGAAGGTCGCACAAGGGTTAAACCTAGAACATTCTTTAAAGATTTTATTTATACATTTTTAAAGTAATCCATTGCAAAAATTGTAATTAATCTGTTGAATTAATCAGGCTTGGCATGGGCTGCTTTCTTCTGTAACAAAAACAGTACTGTGGAGAGGTGCTGTTGAACTGCAGGCATGAACTAACTTTTAATACACTTTTAATACACACTCAAAATAATTTAAAAACATTGATTCTTTGTGCAGAACATTTAATGTCACTTAAAAAAGTCCTTAATGCCCTTCAAATGAAGTGTCAGTAAAGTGTCACACTACAGTGTGAAAGTGTCAGGATAAAGTGCATAAGATAATAATACTGCAATTAATTTGACCTGGGCTGAATAAATTATTTTGATTGGATCTCTAGCTGGTTTGATGGTTATTGACCTTTGACCCAACAGACAGATGAGGTGTTTTTAGAGGCACAGATCCAGAACATCACAACGTCACCAATGTTCATGGAGAAAGTGTCTCTGGAACCTTCTATAATGTACAACGTCACTGAGCTCAACAATGTGACCTCTGCAGATGAGAGGTAACATCGACATACACTACTGCACTCATTCTGGGCATCTGTCACATGCAAAAATGATTTCTTAAAGTAATGCATTTACAATGTAATACAAAGCCTGGAAAACATTGTATATTTTTATGCTTATGGACTGGCTCCATTCAATACAGCAGTTGCATGTTTTCTGACTTTAGCGTTGCTTTTGCGTAACCTTGAACCGTTTAATTTGAGAGCAACACACTTGTCTGCTTCACTAAACTGACTAAGCTCTATTTTTTGTGTTTCTACAGTGATTCTACATTTGGGAAGATGTCTTATCTGCAGCCTTTAGACACAAGGCAGTATTTGTACTGTTTAAAGCCAAAGCCAGAGTATGCGGAGAAGGCCGGAGTCATAAAGGGGGTGACCGTAATCGGCAAACTAGACATTGTATGGAAAACCAACCTTGGGGAGAGGGGACGACTACAGACCAGTCAACTACAGAGAATGGTACGTTGACGTTTAGAGTAGCTGAAAGCAGCAACCTGTCAAGTGGATAAAAAGTAATATTAGCAAATTCATTTTAAATTAATTCCAACCATACTCATCAGTTATCCCACATGGATTTTACAACTGCAAAACTTAGCAGTGGTTCATTTATTATTACAAATTTGGATTCACAGTCGGCCACGATGAATTTGTTCCAAGAGCAAAAACATCCATTTACAAAGAAGTATTGAGATAAATTGTGTAATATTTGACTGGTCATGGTGGCCCCCAGCACCATATGTAGAATAAAACAGTTCTTTCTCAAATACTGATATGACTACATTCTTCATCTCAAATGAGTGTACATAGTTGTAAACATATTTTTCAAAAATACTATTCTACTGTTACCATTTATATTTGTTTATAAGTTTAGCAATCAGCCCAAAAGTGCATTTATAAAATGTAAAACATACTCCACCTCTGAAATGGCCTTCCTTTTTGGCTGATGTCACAAATCCCTCTTACTTTTCAACCCCTCACGTCCAACCAACTGGCTCCATTCTGGTATGGAACAGCCATTTTCACAATCCAGTCAAATCTCGGTGAATAAAATCCCATCCAACATTTCTCACGTCGAATATCCAGATTACGAAAGTAAATGAGGTTGCCAGTAAAGATGGTAATCATAAGGAATTAAATGATTCCAGTTCATCTGAATGATTCCGGTTTATTTACAGTTCCATTAAAAAATTGCACATATAAAATTCAAATTATATTTTAAATTTGAATATATTTGAATTTCAGTATTACATTTTTTTTTACTTTAAAATGACCAAAATTCTAATTATATGTAATTATAAAAAATAAAATAAAAAATATAATCTAATTTAATTGATGAATTAATTTATATGACATTTTTTAAAATTAAATCAACAAAAACATTTTTGTCACCTAAATATTACTCATTCAAATCATATTAAAAAATTAGCAAAATTGTATTTTTTTCCCCACTTATGCATCCATTACGCATAAGTTGCCTCATAAGAGTAATTTATTCGGGAATTGGACTACAGTGGTCATGCTGTATGTTTCACACTGCTGATTGCAGTGATGTTGGTAGGTTGTAGTACAGTCTCCCGTTTGCATCGCCGGAAGAATGCACGTTCAAGAACCGTTTATGGTACCGAAAATCCTGAAAATCATTTGGTTCCGGTATTTAAAAAAAAAATGGAACCGGTTCTTGGTTCCCAAACCTAGTTGTGAAAGGCATTTCATTTTTAGTTTAATTCCACAGCTTTTTCCCAAAATAAGTGCGGAAAAGGTCTGCAGATTCCATCTGGGCCTGCTAATTGGGTAGAGATTGTTTAGTTAATAAGTGGATGCAAGTAAGCCTTGTTGGACAATGATGCAGTGGCATTAAAGAAATGAATCATGAGGAACTCTCCAACATCACAGTAGATTTCCCCATTCTATTATAAAGACAACACTCCTGCTCTGTTCTAGGCTCCTGGTTATGGTGATGTCAGGCTTTCCCTCGAGCTAATCCCAGACACTGTCAGTCTAGAGGAACCCTTTGACATCACTTGTAAAATCACAAACTGCAGGTAAGAGCAGCACTTTGATGCTGTCAGATCATAGATTAACTCTCTTGTGCTGTGATCTGTCAGTTTAAACTGCTGGTTTGTTTGTTGCCAGTGAGAGGACTATGGATCTGCTACTAGAGATGTGTAATACTCGCTCCATCCACTGGTGTGGGGTGTCAGGCAGACCGCTGGGAAAACTCAACCCCAGTGCCTCTCTCTCCATTCAACTCAAACTCGTGTCATCTGTTCAAGGCTTACAGGTAAGACGAGCTTCAAACAGTGCTGTTAGCATGTGATTACTGATATGCAGTCACTGGGGTTCATTCTTTGGTATATTGACTGGTCTCCACCTCATATGGACTGCGCACTGATGCATATGATGCAAAAATGGCAAGAGGTGGCCACAATATCTAGTTCCAATCTGATTGGTTGACTTCTACACAATTTACAGAGGTCAGGGTGCACAGGTTGTGTCAGTCCACCTGGAAAAGAAAGTTGTATTTACTAGTTCCCAGACTGCAACATCTAGTGTGTTCAGTATAACAAGTCACTGGATTAGATGAAGTTGCATGAAGCATGCAAATCTGTGAATTACCCATCACTAAGTGTCATACAAAAACTGTGCTTAGTAGGGCTATCAACAGCACTTGCTACAGCTACATTCATTTTTCTTTCACTTAAATATTGCAAAGAATAAAAACAAATCGCAAAAATCATTTTTTTTTTTCCAAGATTTGAATTATGATATAAAAATGTTGAATTTGAAAATAATCAGTTCTATAATTCAATTATAGAACTGATTATATTTCAATTTTGGAATCACAAAATATCACAAAGATGTTGTTTCAATGTCTTCTAGTTCTTGCTTTGCCATCACCAGCTTTCCACTCCTCTTTCAAAAGCTTTCTGGCAAATTTAATTGGATCCTTTATGAACTTCACCCTCTCATGCGCCTTCCTTCCTTCTCCCGTTAAATTCCATCCGCTGTCGAATGCTCCATGCTTCATTATCATTAGATCTTGGCCATTTGATTAGTTTCCTTCTCCCTGGCACCTTCTCATTGTCTTGCCTTCCCGGTCGTGTCTGCTGGTTGATGCTTATATCCTCCTGCGGCTCACCTCATGGGCTTGACTTGTCTTGCGGGCATTACTGGTGTTCTTGGTGCCCCTCCACAACAGTGGATTCAGTAGCGCTGTGGTGCACAACCGGGCTTACAATTATACAATGTTGTGCTGCAAACTATGAATTTTAGTTTTTGTTTTAAATGTACAATAGGTGGAGTGGGACACTTTTTTGTACGTGATATTTATTAATTTTCCTCCAAATAGTGTTGTCTTTTAGAATGGCATACGCACACAAACTTGAATTTGGCTCGCCCATGTGTATTGGTTTCCTTTGTAGCACATTCTCAAAGATTGCATCTGTTTTGTGTGATGAGCTTTCATTTGGCACCATATTTTAAAAGTTTAGCTGCTGTGTAGCGAGTAGAGAACAGGCTTACTGCTCTTACTTGCAGTTACCCCAGTATACCATTATTCTAACACGTTTTGTCTTATTTGTGAACGCTATGTTAAATAACAGCATTTACCAGAAGGCTATTAACTTACTAATGGAAGTCTAGTTATTTACAATGTTTCGAAATGTGTAAATTTGTAGTTATGTTTGGTAATTTGCATCACAACATTTTTTTATAATCTCCACCCAGCCTTTTCAAATAGAAGCCACAGCATAATTATATAACTTGTTGCTGAGTACAGCTGGTGGGCTGTCAGATACAGTAAATCCATTTTTCAGTTGCTTAATGTGCCAGAGTAGAGTTGCAAAAAATATGCAACCAACAAACGTTTGGAAGAATATCAGTGTTCTAAATTAAAATGATCTGCAGAGTTGTATTGTGTTGAACTCTTATTCTAATGATCGTGATTGAGGTAGGACTGATGAGCCAGGTTGACCAATCACGTTTTAGGTCCATCCACATGTGCAAATCAAATATTCAAGCTGTATATTCATTTTCTATCCATGAGCAATTACCATGAGAATTTGAGCTGATTTCTCTCTTTCCAATTTTTTTAAACAAAACGAATAATCCAAAATATAATAAAACATCTCTTTTGAAATGGAAAAACAAAAGTCAAAGTGTAATTTATTTATATTTGTTTTCAATTTCAGAAATAAACAAATGCAACTTACTAATTGTGTAACTGTACATTTTTCACTTAAATATTATTTTTTTCATTATATTTGCATTTAGGAAATTATAAATTCTTAATTTTATTCACTTTGAAATGACCAAAATTCTAATTATATTGAATATTTACATTTTGACATTTTTTTAGGGTGTTTGAATTATAGTTGAATTTTGAAAATTCACTAAATTAAAATATTTTCACATAAATATTACCAATATTTAGATTATATACGAAAGTGAGCTAAATTCAAATTTGTTTCACTTTAAATAATTCTGAAATATGTACTAAAATTCTCACTGGTTTTTTTTTTTCAATTAAATATAATTAGAATTTAGAAAATTAACTAAATATTTTTAAAAAAAATGTTTTTAAATGTTACCTGAATTCAAATTCTGTTTTAATTATTTTTTATATATATATATATATATATATATATATATATATATATATATATATATATATAATAATTTTTTTATGAGCAAAATTAGATTTCTTTTTCACTTATCCATCCCAGATAGGTCGTACATCAAACATGTGCTGGGGACACTTTATTAGAGATGTTTTAATAACTGAAATGTGAATGTCGTATAATTAAGTAGGTATTAGAATGGGAATATGTATTAAGACATTTTTGTCTTGTCTGTTTTTTCTTTCAGAGCATATCAGGACTGAGACTAACGGATACCTTCCTGAAAAGAACGTATGAATATGACGACATTGCACAGGTCTGTGTGGCGTGTCCTTACACAAGTCCAGAAAGCTGAAAACCATGTGAAACTTTGCACTGTGTATCTCAATGGACCAACTTCTCAAATCTGTCTGGACCTATTAATCACCTTTTGTTGTAATGGTAAAGGTGGTTGTTTTAAAATGTCATTTTTAAAGCCCGTAATCATTATTTTAAGTGTCTGTCAATAAGAATAAACACTTAAATAAAAAATCAGGATTCTGTATTGTGATAAAACAGGTTTGCCACATCAAATTTGGCTTAGAAGGATACATCAAAGTTCTGAGACGTGCTTTGCTGCTGAAATTAACTGGCTCCACTTTAGTTAGGAGTTTATACGGAATGATTAAAGAATGGAAAGCTTCCTCCAACCATCTTAAAAAAGACAAAGATCCAAGCAAGTGTAAAAGTTACCGTCCAACAGTTTTGACATCTCTTATACATATAGTTCAGGTGGGGTTTATTCGGGGCCGCAGCTCTTCTGACAACATTAGGCATCTCATTAATATCATGTGGTCAGTGGCAAATGACCAGACTCTGGTCGCGGCCATCTCACCGAAAAGGCGTTTGATATGGTTGAATGGGATTATCTTTTTAAGATGCTGGAAATATACAGGTTTAGAAATACTTTTATTGAATGGATTGGTACTTTATAGACACCCTGCAGTGGCGGTACAAACAAACAGATTCATTTCAGATTATTTTACTCTGAATAGGGGCACTTGGGTTGCCCTCTTTCCCAATTATTGTTCTGTCTTGCCCTGGAACCATTAGCAGCCACAATAAGAAAGGAGGATGATTTTCCAGAGGTGATGGCGGGAGGTATGGCATAAGCTTTTGCTTTACGCAGATGAAATTTTATTATTTGTCTCTGACCCTACTAGATCTATGCCTTGCCTCCACAGAATTATTAATTCCTTTTTTTTAAATTCTCAATATACAGAGTTAATTTGCCTAAATTCGAAGCTTTGGCTCTGACAGCATACTGCCCAGTAACGGCTTTCCAGCCGCCCAAACAGTGCATTAAGCATTTGGGTATTTTATTCTCATTTTATATATTGGGTATTTTTATAATTTGTGTGATGTAGAGTTGATAAATGTGGTCTAGGCCTACCCAAGATTTAGTTTTATTATTATGCATTCGGTCTCCGACATTTAGCTCATTGGTCAATTCTACCTGAGAGAGAGCCCCTCCCTCGTTTTCTATTGAACAGGAAGTTGATGAAGGAACAATAGAGACTGTATTTTAGGTGATGGGTCAGTCATTAATTTAGGGGATAAATAAATAAAGAATTGGGTCTAAGCCAGTGTTATGATCAGCAGACAGAAGGCTAGAGCGCCCTCGTTTCAAGTGTGGCACACAGAGATGGGCAGGGTAGCGGCATTTGAAGGAACGTCATATAGCTAGGCAATATGGATTTATTTAATACAAAATGGGGCAACTATTTAACCTTTTTAGAAGGTTCTCAGGGAGGGAGATTTGTAGTTTTGAATGTATGATTTTTATCAAATAGGTCGGGGTAGGGACATATAATTTGATTCTGTGTGTGTATGTTCTATTTCCTCAATCATGTTTTTTTTATCAATAAAATGTTAATTATATATATATATATATATATATATATATATATATACACTACCGTTCAAAAGTTTGGGGTCACTTGTCTGAAATGTTTCTCATGATCTTAAAAATCTTTTGATCTGAAGGTGTATGCTTAAAAGTTTGAAATTAACTTTGTAGACAAAATATTATTCTGCCAAAACATATACATTTATTTAATTACAAATCTAAAATTTCCTAAAAAAAAAAAAAGTTTTTGAAATGGATGACTTGGATCAAAATATGAAGAAAAGAAGCCAATAAGTGCCCAACATAGATGGGAACTCCTTCAATACTGTTTAAAAAGCATCCCGGGGTGATTCCTCAAGAAGTTGGTTGAGAAAATGTCACGAGTACATGTCTGCAAAATCTAGGCAAAGGGTGACTACTTTGAAGATGCTAAAATATTACATAGTTTTGGATTTATTTTGGATTTTTTGGTCACAAAATAATTCCCATATTTCCATTTCTATTATTCCATAGTTTTGCTGACTACTATTATTCTAAAATGTGAAATAAATAAATAAATAAAGAATGAGTAAGTGACCCCAAACTTTTGAACGGTAGTGTATATGAAAGAAAAAGCTCTGAGATGAATAACTGATCGATTCTAAAAAAAATTATTGTTTTTTTTTAATGGATAGGGAAAAAAGCACACTGATATCTAGCAACAAATCATTTCAAGACACTTTTATTGACATTTTTTATGACAAAACATTATACTGCTGTGTGATTTACAAGCATCGTTTATCTGACTGCAAATATCAGACTATGGAGCATGCAAAAGAAAACTGCAAATGCTGAGATTATGAATATGCCTATTACAGCAACATTATTTAATATTCATTACTGATGAATGAACTAAACAGACAGGACTGGTGAAGCAGCCGATATAGTGATTATTTATTACACATAGATGTCTCTTGTTCCTAAAACGAACAGAATATGTAGTACGAAAACCAGATAATGTGTTAAAAAGATAGTTTACCTCATCATTTATTCACCCTAATGTTGTTCTCCTTTTGTGTTCCACGAAAGAAAAATTCATACAGATTAGCAACAACAGTGGGAGTAAATGATGACACAATGATAGTGATGATAGTTTTGGGCGAACTATCCCTTTACATCTCCTTGGATATCAATGACCATGGCCCCACTTCTAAAGTCAATAGGCACAACATTATGACTGGTCATTTGATAAGTAAACTCAACTCTGATGTGTCACTAGCTATGTTTCCATCAACGTTTTTTTACATAACATAAAAACTGCTGGATGGAAACACCATTATGCAAATAAATCTCCAAAATCGCTTGAGGTGGATACATTTTTCATTTGATATGAAGAAATGCACATAAACTATGATGGAAACACATTTACTGAATAAACTTCTATTAAATTTGTCAGGAATAAAAGAAGTGCTTCAAAATGTTTGACTGTGACTGAATAATGAATTCATAATTGGACTAACCAGCGGACCAATCATTGCATCTGAAATGTTGCTCTGTTCATCCTGAAATAACGGTGTCTAGAAATTCCAAAGTCTACAGAGTGGAAAACAAACTTGAACTGCATGAAACAGATGTTTTATTGACACTTTTGAAAAATATCTTATAGATCTGCACGGTATAGTCATAAGGATGAATGTACACACACATATAGATATATATATATATAGTGCTCCCAGAAGTGTGTGACATGATGACGCTCCCAAACATGAGACAAAGTTCTTTACAGTGTTTTGTCTGCTTGATCTAAACCGCCAGTATTTTATTAATAAAACACTCACAGTGGCTACAATTTCTCCGGAAGTGACAATTTCATCCTTTTAAACACCCTTGGATGGAAACGCACATTGTTTTTGCGATAATATGTTTTTTCGCATAAATTAAATTCGCAACTTGGATGGAAACATAGCTACTGCAGCTACATCTATAAAAGAACAGTTTGCTGAAACATCTACACAGACAAACACAAAGAAACCTCAGTCAGGTGTTAATATCATTTTCTCGGTATAATTTGATTGTTAATGTGTTTTTTCTTTTCCTCCCTGATGCATCTATATAAAGTGCCACATTGCCCATCTCGGATTCTGCTGAACTGAAGACACACAACTCTTCCCTTCTGCCAGCCATCCCTTGCTTCTTGACCCTAATAAAACATGCAAAGAGAGATTTATAGTTTTCATTTTATAAGGAATATCCTTAAATATTTGTAGGATAACACAATGGGCATTTTTTTTATTGGACAGTGGTAAGAGGATGGGTAATAATAGGAGAGGATGGGTTTATGAATGTATTTATCATCAGGACTAGGGGTGGGAATCTGACACTGGTTCTACTTAGAAATAGTTCCATAAAAAAAAGAAAAATGTGAAATTCTGGGGAAATTTGTATGAATCTGTGGGTACGGATCGCACGATTACGGGGTATGTTTGCGTGAATCTGTGGGTACGGATCGCACAATTACGGGGTATGTTTGCGTGAATCTGTGGGTACTGATCGCACGATTACGGGGTATGTTTGCGTGAATCTGTGGGTACGGATCGCACGATTACGGGGTATGTTTGCGTGAATCTGTGGGTACGGATCGCACGATTACGGGGTATGTTTGCGTGAATCTGTGGGTACGGATCGCACGATTACGGGGTATGTTTGCGTGAATCTGTGGGTACGGATCGCACGATTACGGGGTATGTTTGCGTGAATCTGTGGGTACGGATCGCACGATTACGGGGTATGTTTGCGTGAATCTGTGGGTACGGATCGCACGATTACGGGGTATGTTTGCGTGAATCTGTGGGTACGGATCGCACGATTACGGGGTATGTTTGCGTGAATCTGTGGGTACGGATCGCACGATTACGGGGTATGTTTGCGTGAATCTGTGGGTACTGATCGCACGATTACGGGGTATGTTTGCGTGAATCTGTGGGTACGGATCGCACGATTACGGGGTATGTTTGCGTGAATCTGTGGGTACGGATCGCACGATTACGGGGTATGTTTGCGTGAATCTGTGGGTACGGATCGCACGATTACGGGGTATGTTTGCGTGAATCTGTGGGTACGGATCGCACGATTACGGGGTATGTTTGCGTGAATCTGTGGGTACGGATCGCACGATTACGGGGTATGTTTGCGTGAATCTGTGGGTACTGATCGCACGATTACGGGGTATGTTTGCGTGAATCTGTGGGTACAGATCGCACGATTACGGGGTATGTTTATGTGAATCTGTGGGTATAGATTGCAAAATTGCAAGTAGGTTTTTATGAATCTGTGGAAAAAGATTGCAATATTGCGGGTATGCTTTGATAAATCTGTGGGTACGGATTGCGAAACTGCGGCTACTTTTTTATGAATACGTGGGTATGAATAGTGCAAGCGCAGGAGCGGTTTTATAGACCTGTGGGTACGGATTGCAAAATTGGGAAATTGCAGGTACAGTTTTATGAATCGGTGGGTACAGATTCTAAAATTGCATGTAAATTTTTTTGGACAGCATAATTGCAGGTACGGTTTTATGTATCTGTGGGTGCGGACTGGTTTATGGACTGGCCCTTAAGTGCCTTACTGTAACCACTTTTTTATAAACAAGGGTCGATTTGAAATTCTTAATTATGCCACATATGCTGTTTATAGAGCTTAACTTCTTAACGTTTGAGTCAGACCTGCTGGGATCAGGAGTGTTCCTCTGCACTGCCGCTGAATGAGCGACTCCGTATGTGATTCCTCAGCTGCTCGATCAGCTCTGGGTTCTGCTGCTGGATCTGCTGAGCAAACTGCTGCCCGCTGGAAGAAAGAAACCCATCTCACAATCTGCTTTATATAGCATGTCAGTGTGTGCTAGAGGTTACATGCCATGCCACAACATGTAAAGCTGTCAGCACGTTACATAAAATGTTAATGGAATTTTTCAGGTTTAATGCAAGTTTAGCTCAATCGATAGCATTTGTGGCATAATGTTGACAATATTACTGTTGTCATGACAATGAAACCCTGTTATACCGGTATTGGATAAAACTTTACCCAGATAAAGATATTAAGTGATTTTATCACACCACAATCATGCTAACGTGTATTCTTAATTCTTAATTATGCCACATATGTTGTTGATAGAGATTAACTTTTACCCGTATTGAATCTGAATAATTAATACTAAAGTGCTTGAGTATAAAAAGCTTCCAGTGGGTCTTTAAAATGAGGAACAGGATGCAGTGTGAATTAGATTTAAAAAAGACTCTTACGCTTCAATGAGACTGGATATGTCAGATAATCCTCCAACTCCGGCTCCAGGCCCCCCGACTGCATTTGACATCATGCCTGACATGCTGGTTTAGCACAGAATGGGGCTCAGATTTGTAATTTAGTCACAAACACTCCATGACACAGTATATATATATATATATAGTTCAACCTAGCCAAATTATACTGTAATGTTTATATTAGAATACATAAACATTTGGACTGTTGATTTAACGCATTAATTGAGTGATTAATTGTATTTTTAAAAAATTATGAAAATATGGAAATATATTATTTTTTACACAATCGTGTCCCCGAACCGTGAGGAATTCAAGCTTGAAATAGAACCTGTTTTTAGCAGGGTCCAGAAAGTGAAACTCCAGCTGTATAGGCAACATACAGCTGTACTACCACACACATCACATGACACCAGTGACAGCAAAAGATGAGAATGCATTTTTGTGTTCAAAAACAGCAGGATGGAGCACAATTCTGAATACAACCCTGTGTTTATGACATGACGCAACCAAAGCGAGACCTTCCTGATGCATGTTTATGCGTTCTAAGAAATGCTTTTATTATAAATCCATTTTGGAAAAATTGCAAAGATTGCTAAATGGATTATTGTGAACTGTAGGCCAATGATAGGCTTATGTTCAGTAATATGGATTTAAATAATAGATTGATTTACAAAGCCACTTTTTGTATTGTCTTATAAATGCTATACTCGTTTGCCACAATTATGTAATGCATTTTATATATCTGAAATGTTATTGACCTGTTTCATGTGACGTCACTGTATGACCGCGCTGCCATGTTTATGACCAGTATTCCATATACCTTAAATGTGCTGCGCTGTGGATGGGACTAAAACCGTCTTCAAGGTTTAAAAGCAGCTCTTACATACATACAGACGGGATCATCACAGAGTCTCAATCAGACCAGAAAACAACACAAAAACATTTGTAGCTTCTGAAAGATGGATGTACCGGTGGGCGTGTGTGTTCTTGCCTGTCACACATCAGACTCGCTAGCTTACTGAGATGAATCATGGATAAAAAAAATTTAAATATCCACAAAAATTCAATTTGCCAATATTCGTGCTGTCTTCAGACATGTGTGAACCTTTCCTGGGACTGGGCATGGACCAAAACAATTTTTGTTGTTTTTCTTGATATCGTTTCTTAGGTGTTTTTATATTCACCACCATTGTTTCCTCCCGTTGATGTCACAATATGACGGCAGCGGGGAAAAGTGATGTCACTGTAACAGGCCAATATTATTATTATTATTATTATTTTTATATATTTTCTTCCCAATTTGGAATGCCCAATTCCCAATGCGCACTAAGTCCTCATGGTGGCGTAGTGACTCGCCTCAATCCCGGTTATTAGAGGGCCTTTCTCAACAAATATTTATATCTGCGATTAATTGCGATTGTGATTTAATTTGATTAATAAATTAAATGAGTGAATTTGAATCGATTAACAGTCCTAGTTTAAATTGAAATAATTTTTCATTGTGAATAATAGCAAACAATGCAATTAATCATGACATGTAAATTATGAGACGTATCTCGAGGCGCATTTTTCAAACTATATTAACTTGACAAAGCATCTTATAAATGGAGCGTTTATGCTCGAGTCGCTGAAAACAAGTTGTGTTGTTAGTTTTTTTTTTAAATAAACAGATCATTTGTTATGAACAAAATAACATTTTCAAATGTATTGTTACTAATACAACTGCTACAGTTGAAATGAAAAATGATGTTACAGTTTACTGCGATAAATGTTAATAAGGATGTTGTATTTGCGTTCCAAATTAGAAACATATTTAGCGCTTATAAAAGTGGCAAAAGCAAGATAAATATCATAAAATTTGCTTTGGCAAAAAATGTTCAATACAGAAAAAAACTGTATTTAAAATTTTGATTATTAGATGTTGAATTACCAATATTTGGGTACCTTTCTCAGCAAACATTGATATAAGCAATTAATTGCACTTAATTGGTTTGATTAATCGGCATCTCATGTAATTAATTCAATTGCAAAATTGAATCGATTGACAGCCCTAAATGACATATATCTGTGGAGCGGAGGAGGGCGGGGCCGGGCTGGAATGACACGCGCCCCATCAGGCTGATTGGGGACCGGGTGTGTGTCCAGGCCGGCCCCGCCCTCCTCCGCTCCACAAAATAAACATTTAAAATGTGTTTAAATACATATTGCTTTACTAAAACAAGGTATAACTTGTTAGGTATGCCACAAACATGCGTGGAGAGTGAATATAAATATACTTACAGTTGTTGCACTTGCTGGTTTTGCATCACACTTGCGGCCTATAGTGCAAAAGAGGCAAAAATAAAGTATTTGAAGAGATGTCAAGGCCAAAGTTAAAACCTCTGCTGTAGCTCGAGGCTACAGGCTTGATATGTCTCTAGCTCACTTCCTGTTTGAATAGGACATACATCAACACAGGGAAAAAATGCATTGTTAAAAACATCTTTAAGCAACATAATACGTGACTTGAGTCAAATCCCTTTGGCTCCGGCTTGAGTTCTTCTTGTACTGAACGTGTAACAATCTCTAAACCAAAACAAAGCATTCGTACCCTGCCTATATGCCAAAGCTGAATACTCGTCCTCTTTTAAAGAGCTAAAATCGTGTGTGCATTCCTTTTATGAATGTGTCCCAATTCTTTGACCTTTTTCTATAATGCAATGGTGTGCTACACTACACTCGCACGCTCAGGCTCACCGTGAGAGTGTAATTCAAATGACTGCAGTATAGCACTGGCATGGGCTGCATTCCAGACAGATGAAAAGGGGTCAGAGGGTCAATTTATGAGCTATTTCATAAATACAATAACAGAGCAATGTGAAACATCCACTTGAGCTTACCATGCTAATGAAAGCAGGGTTATTAATGAGGCTGGCCATGTCAAACCCCAGTCCTGCGGCCGTCTGTCAGAACACAAGTAAAACTAATGTTAGGAAATATAACTTTACAGAGTCATATAATTGGCTAGTGCTCGTATTTAATTACTCAACTGGCATATTCAATAAACAGTGGTACTCAAAAAAACTGAAATTCTGTTTAAAGTTTAAAGGTGCTGTAAGTGTTTTTCTTTTTTCATGGAAAAATATGCAAAAAAAATTCCCACTCCCTTAAAGATATTAATGAAATAAGTGTCCGGCGATATCTCACAGGAAGATATGTGATATCTCTGTGACAGCTGTAGACTTTGTAAACATCCATTGTCAATCATTTTGCTTGTTCTCATAGTGTTGTATTTGAAGTGGATCATTGAGGCTGTCATTCATAATATTTGTCAGTTGAGGTCGCTATTGTGCCACTGTTGAATTTGACAGCCACAGGAACAAACAATGCTGCTCTTTTGCTGTTTTGGTCTCAAAATTATATTTGGAGGGCGGGGTTTTGGAATGAAGGGGTGTGACTAATTCAACAGCTCAGTCAAGTGAAAGCTTCAGAACCCTAAAATTGCTTACAGCACCTTTAATTTAGATCTGGAAATAAACATGAAATATTTATTTTATGACAATTTTGAAATGTATATTTGGTCATAGTGAACTAAATTAGATTAAACTTCGTTATAGGATGTATAAATCTCAAATAAATAATCTGTGATTCTACTTACAGGGCTGGATGCTTCTTTTTGTTTTTGCTCCGCAATCTTCAGGTTTGATTTGTAGGTGTCGTTTTCAGGATCTAACACCAGTGCTTTTTTAAAATAAGAGATCGCCTCTGGATACTTGCTCATAGAAGTAAGTGCCAATCTACAATCACAAAGATAACAAAGTATTGCAATTTTGTAAATTAATAAAACATTTAGATTAAATTATATCAATTTACAAACAAGCATCATGATAACACTTTACACACACACACACACACACACACACACACACATATATATATACATATATATATACACATATACATAAATATATATATGTAATATACATATATATATATATATACATATATATACATATATATACATATATATATATATATATACACATGCATATATATATATATATATACACTTATATACATACATATACACATATATATATATATACACATATATATATACATATATACATATATACATATATATATATATATATATATATATATATATATATATGTGTATATGTGTATATGTGTATATATGTGTATATGCATGTATATATATATATATATATATATATGCATGTATATATATATATATATATATATGTATATATGTATATATATGTATATATATATATGTATATATATATATATATATATATATATATATATATATATATATATATATATATGTGTGTATATTGTTTGATCATACTACATTAGTTCATAAGGCATTAACTAATTTTTACAAATTCAATGTTTGATGTAAAAAATATATTAGTATATGTAGAAATGAACATTACCATGATCAATACATGCTGTAGAAGTATTATTCATTGTTAATTTATGTTAACTAATGTTGTAAAATACAACCTTAAATGTAAAGTGTTACCAGCACCATCAATACTGTTGTATAATTTAGTAAACTAACTTTTATCACACACTGTGAGTTTAAAGAACTAACTGAACTAATAAGAATAAACAGTGACTAAATAAATTCATGGTCAAATACAATTGGCTGTTATAAGGAATGTTCTGAGTTCAAAATGACAGCATCTGTAACAAAAACAAAACGAACAAACAAACAGCACTTACAGTAATGTACTTACAATGGAGGTCTATGGGGCAAAACATTCTGGGGGGTTTAAAAGCAGAAATGTAACGCATGATTTAACTTCCATCCAAAACATTTTTATTTGAGCTGTAAAGTTTACAGTAAAATTATTTTTTGTAGCATTGGGACTATTTGTTCTAGGTGGATGAACTTCTACTTATATGTTACTATTGTAATTCCTGTGGGTGGATGTAAACTGATTTACAGACTGTAAAATTTGAATATAAATTTGCACAAGCAAGGTTATTAAGAGATTTTAACAAATGTTAACACATTCTTGTGTTAACACGTATAATGTTTAAGTCTTGGCTATACTTTCAAAGAATTTGTATATTCATTTTTATTCCAGTGCAATGTTTTGCCCCATAGACTTCTATTATATTTTATAGACTGATGGACAGTCTCATGTTACTAATGCTGGTAAAATGACATATATCATAATAATTGCATCAACTAACCCCATTCTGCCATAAGCTTTACTGTATGAGGAATCAATTGCAATGGCTCGTTCACAATCGACTGTCGCCTCCGTGTAGTTTCCAATTTTGCTGTGTGCTGCAGCTCTGAGAGTAAAAACACAGCAGCTAACATCAAATCTGACATTTGTCATTAATATACTTCCACAATCAAACTACTAAACATCTATCTGTATAGCACATTCTCACTGTTACCTGTTACAGTAATAAACAGCATTTCTTTGGTCCAACTCAATAGCTTTTGTATAACAGTCCACAGCACTGCTATAATTCTCTTCTTTCATGTGGTTATTTCCTGACAAAGAAACACGGAAACATTTCAGCACACAGGGAAACCTTCATAGAGTATTCTGAATAGATGCATCAATTATTTAGCCTCTTTTTATTTGCATGATTTCACCCGATGATAAATCATATTTAGTTATACATAATGCATCCTGTAAAAAAATGTAAACATAATAGTGAAGTTTGACATGCCTTCATTTTTAAGCTGTTCAGCTCTCTCAATGTCCTCTGGGGATGGAGGCGATTCAGGTAATGTAACAATATCATTCTGCAAATAACAATTAGAAACATTAGGAACGTCTCTCTATTGCAAAACCTTGTTTAAAGCAGACATGTGCAAATGTTTTCAATGTTAAAATACTTCCTTGTAACCCTGCCAAATCATCCAAAATCCACCAAAAATCTTTGTAGTGCTATAAAAACATTGATTTGCTTGCTTAAGCGCCCTAAACCAGCCAGACACAGCAACATTGGCTCAACCAATGCCGTGAGTTTGGGGCGGGACTATCTGTTTAACCAACCAATTGCAGATGGAGGATGTGTTCGGGACCAGTGTTGGGTGTAATCTGATCACAAAGTAATTAATTACTTTTTTTGTCATGAAGTTATGTAATGCAGTAGAAATCAGATTACAATTACTGACTATTAATTAAGTTAATTACTTTTAAGTACATTACTTAAATTACAGGAACAGTGACGTACATATTGAATAATGTACATTAAGATAACAACAAGCTGACTTTCAAAAGCAGAATGGGTTTATGTTTGCAGTACTAAGGGTTCATGAACTGCAACTATTTGTATTTTAAGCATATCATTTTCATGGGTGTGTATCAGCTGCACATATGCTGGTGTTTGCCAGTTGAATAGCGCCACCAACACGCTGCATTGAGCAACTGCAGTGACTGAAAAGAAGCTCTTATCTCATTGGTCAGTCAGTTTTCATTGTAGTTCGAAGAAGAAAAAAAATCGGAACACTCGCCATAAAAAAAACAACTATGGATTGTCAGCGAACGGTTTGTCAGATCCGATGTGCATAGCTCCATAGGAATGCATTCTTACCGTACAAAAGCTCATTCAAAATGAACATTCGTACAGAAAAAAAGTAACTTACTTTAATTACTCAAGTAATTAGTACCATGATTGTGTTTTTATTCAGTAATCATTAAAGTAATCAGATTACATTTTTTATCAATTAGGATGACTTTTTTGAGTAATTTACCCAACACTATTTGGGACATTGGTTTGTAAACCATCATTATTTTTGGAATTTAGAAATTACTCACATCAGCTTTAATCCATACTGAATAATAACAATGGATATTGTTTTAATAATATCAGAAAACAGGTTGAAATGTAATATTGTACTTTGAGAAGGGAATTGAGGAATATCTCTCTCAGTGGCTGGGGGCCGTCAAGATGGAAGTCACTCGAGCTGAACTTGAATGTGGTCTCCAGACACTGTATAGCAACTGTAAATAGAAGAATGATTTACACATTTTTTATTTTGTACAAATATGTATAATGTGAACAAGTAGAGCTCTACAATTTCTGACTCGTAGCAACATAAAAATGTTGCTAAAAATAAAATTTATTTGTATTAATATTTTTTTAAATAAATGTATATTTTTTTAATTAATATATATTTGTATTTAATATGTGTTATTTATTAAAATAACAAATTAA
This sequence comes from Moxostoma hubbsi, assembly GCA_032164185.1. NCBI lineage: Eukaryota > Metazoa > Chordata > Actinopteri > Cypriniformes > Catostomidae > Moxostoma > Moxostoma hubbsi. Next base: position 6,297,452 of record JAVLUX010000125.1, read on the forward strand.
AAAATAATATAATAACTGTATGAAAATTTTTTTAACAACTAATCATGCCCCCTCCGACCTGTATGAAAATTGCCTAAAAAGGAATGTTCCACCATTGCAGCAATTAAAATTTAATGTAATTTGATGCAGTAAGGGGCAGTTAGCACGCCTAGTCAAACAGCATTCATCAGACCCACTTATGTGCTCAAAGACAGCTGCACGGAGCACAACAGAATGCAGGGATCTCCGAGACATGTTTTTCAAAGTTTCAAACTGCGTTTAACTTGACACACATCCTAAATCACAGCGCTAGAGGTGCTGAAAAAAAGTGACATGTGCTGCATCCAAAGTGAGATGCTCCAAAAGCGTCCATCTAACACATGTGTACATAGACCAACAATTAAAAACAGAGCTTTTGAATGATCTGAATTACAATATTTAAAAAATATTATATTCATAAAGTTTGAATTGATTCCTTCTCTGTAAATATTGCTACGCGATTAATTGTGATTAATTACTGAGCACATTATGTAGCCTAATCAAATTCAATAAAAATTGTAATCAGTTGGCAGCCCTAATAAAAACTTTTTGTGTGTGTTTGTGGTCAACTGAAATGGGTTTTTCAATGTCTGATGTGATACTGATATCAGTAGAAAGGTAACCGATGGCTATAATACCGATATACTGTATATAATACAATTTAATGACAGCAAATGAGATGTCCACATAATACAATGCAGATAATCTCAAAACCAAGTAATCAGACAAATAATAATCTCACTATAATGGTGAGATTCAGAAAGTCCTTTTTTACCTGTCAGTGAGTGACCGGAATCTACACAGCATGTCCAGAGGCAAAAAGTCTGACCTACCTTCCAGGCTCTCCTGTTCACCTGAATTCAGCGAGCCACTGTGCGTCTGATCTCTGAGGAACTGCACAATAGAATATGCCAAGCGCTTTTCCACTGCCATTTTGTCAGGGAAAATCCTGGAGAATATTAGAAATTGTTTGAAAAAGGATCTTTTTAATAGAATTAGTGAATTTTCTAGAATTACAGAAGTTAAAAAACAAAATCTATATATATATATATATATATACAGGGTTGGGGAGTAAAGGAATACATGTAACAGGATTACGTATTTAAAATACTAAAGATAAGTAACTGTATTCCACTACAGTTACAATTTAAATAATTGGTATTTAGAATACAGTTACATTAAAAATGTATTTTGATTACTGAAGAGATGCGATCCAAAGTGCATTTGAACAGCGGTGAAACACTTTCTTATAATGTGTTACATTCATACGAGCAGAAAGAGAAGTACGTTTGGAGCAGAAGAAATAAAAATAAACCGTGTGTAAATTGTCAGCTTTATGCTAAGCTAAAATACTATTTCTAGCCATTTTACATTCACATGTTACCAGACACAATCATATTTTTTATCAAGAAATTTTACGTTAGATCATAACAATTTACTGCACTGGCAGAGTTTTTATAGTGCTGAAGAAGTAATCCAAAGTATTTAGAATAGGTTACTGACCTTGAGTAATATGTTACCAATTACATTTTACAGCATGTATTCTGTAATCTGGAGTGGAGTACATTTAAAAAGTAACCCTCCCAACCCTCTGTGTGTGTGTGTGTGTGTGTGTGTGTGTGTGTGTGTGTGTGTGTGTGTGTCCCTATTTTGGAGTTCCTGGGAAGGTTTTTGCTTTTGCAAACTCTGAAATGACACTGATCTGTCACTCTTGAGCTGCTATGAGCATTAGACACACAACTTTAAGCTTACATGCTACATACACTATTTTAGATGTATTAATTTTATTATTGTTATATATATATATATATATAAATAATATAATTCAATATGCTGCATGCTATTGCAGGGGTTAATTACATAACATTCTTCTCGGATTTATTTTAACGAGCTTCATATGGCTGTGGTCTTCTGAAATATTAAACTGTAGTTCTGATCCTATTTCACATACACTAATAGACATTGCATGACAAAAACCGTAACGCATATGATGCATTTGTGATGTAATGCTGACATGGGAATCCGAAATTCATCCTGGACTATATATCAGTCCTTCTAATGTACTGTCAACAATACAATGCCTATTAACTCTAGATTAGCAGTAGTCAATGCTACACAAATTGGTCCAATACACATGATCATGTTTAAACTGGTTAACACGGATGAGAATGCAGGCGGCTGTGCAATGGCTAAAAACATTCGCAGTTTAATTAGGGACAAATGGGGAAACAGTTTAAAACGATTGTCTATCTTTCATGACCTCGCTACACACATCCAGAGCCAAATGTTAATAACATAGAAGATGCAGTGCGCGCTCCCGCCCACCTACCTGGAGAAGGTGCCAGCAGCAGCGTCCGTCTCAGCCACAGCGTCATGAACACTCGTGCGAGATTGATGCGCAGCACTGCGCACGCGCCGTCTCGGCGGAAGCGTTTGAATGAACTTACGAACCCTGCTATGATTAAATTTAAACAATTCTTTTTGAAATATGATAAATAATATCACATATCCCCGGATAGGTTTTTTTATCTTCTATGTTTGAGGATTTGAGCTGGTGACTAGCTTGGAGAATTGCACATATTTAATGTGTTTAATATAAAACGAAGAAAACAATATATATAGAATTTTTCCTGTGATACATGTACTAGAACGTTTGAATTTTTTTCAAAATTCAATAAAAAAACATTGAACATTTCGTAAAATGAATAAATAAATGTCGTTTTCAAACTTTGTGGAGTAATATAGAAAGACATATTGCAATAGCCATGGCATGAGAAAGAAAATACATATATTACATATGTATTAATTATTATTATTATTATTCAAGTTATATTATACAATTATTATGTATGTATCTTTTACTATAGTGTTTTGTATAACAACAACGTTAAATGGATTCACCCAAAATTGCAATTTCTCTCATCATTTACTCACCCTCATGCCATTCCAGATATGTATGTCGTTCTTTCTTCTGCTGAACACAAATTAAGATTTTCAGAAGAATATTAAGTAAGAGTAGTATGGTAGTGCAATTCCAAACTCCATGATTAAAGTTACATTCAGTAATTTGTTTTTAATTTGTCATCTTGGACTTACACTGACACCTTGTGGCTTGGATGCAGAATAATTCAAATGTAATAGTTTTCTGACCAATGAAGAAATTAACATTCAGCCATGAATTAACTTAATCCGTTACTGAAAGTGTCCAATAATAGCGTGATTATAATAGTGTGGTTACTGAGATTAAGAGAGTAGTATGGTTATGTGATCCTAACATGGCAGCCCCATGAGGAGACCCTCTCCATGTATTATAGAACTTTAGGTTACTCACGTAAACCCGGTTCTCTGATAACAGGAGTGAGGCATCTCACTATGGGTAACACATTGGGCGTGGCTAATCCTGGATGCACCGATAACACCCAGTCTGTCAGTTGACAGACCAATCACAGCAGTGATGAGGGAGTCCCACCTCCCTATATAAACCCCTGTAATAGGTGCCTACTTAATTTTCTGCATATCTCTTGTCCATGCAATTGCAAGGAGGTAAGTGTGGTGAGATACCTCACTCCAAGTGTGGTGAGATGCCCTGTTATCAGAGATCAGGGTTTACGTGAGTAACCTAAAGTTTTTTTTAAACTTCATTCAGTATCTCACTATGGTATATGGGATATGGGATATTTTTACATATCGGCAGATTGACTGCCCACACCAATGACGGCTCTGTGACATCCAGCCTATAAAATCGTACAAAATTGTGAGGCGATGCCCAACTTGTAGCTGCACAAATGTCCTGGCCTGAAATGCCTTTAAACAGTGCTCACGCGGTAGCCTTGCCTCTTGTAGAATGAGCTCTCAAGACCTCCGGGTTCGCAGCCCCAGACTATTATAACTTAATATATTATATTATAACTACTACCCAATGAGACAGGCACTGTCGTGATATGGGTCTGCCCTTACAAGAATCAGTCCAGGAAACAAAAAACGAAGTACTCTTCCGCAATGCTTTTGTTCTTTCCACGTACAAACGTAGAGTACAAACTGGACACAAACAGTGAATCCGCTCATCCTCTGGCAAGGAAAAAGAGGATGGGTGAAAAGTCAGCAAATCCATGGCTTGCAGCTGAGCACATAGTTGCTCACCTTAGGCACAAAGGCAGGATTCGTTTTATGAGATCCTCTTGATAAATCCACGGCAAAGTGCAAACAAGAGTGATGAACTGACAAAGCATGTACTTCACTAACCCACTTTGCAGTTGTTAAGGCCAATAATAAAGCTACCTTTAGCGAAAGGAACTTTAATTCTATACTTTCAACTGGCTCAAAGGGAGGCTGAGAATGTGCATTCAGGACCACAGACAGATCCCATGATGGAACAAGTGGTTTTGACACCCCGTTCAAACGTATTGCACCACTCATAAACCAGCAAACAAGCGGGTGTTGACCCAATGTATTTGAGTCTATTCCTACATGACAAGCTGATATGGCAGCTAGACAAACCTTGATGGTGGAAAAGGCCCTGCCTTTATCTAAAAGTTCCTGCAGAAAACAAAAAACATCTGCCATTGAACATAAAAATGGAACAATGTGTCCGTGTGCTCATCATTGTGCATACACAGCCCATTGAAGCAGCTCTCGTGCTCTGAATCGTTTCAATTACCCTGGGGGTAAACCCGTGACACTCAAATTTAGCCTGTCAAGGGTCAGGTCAAAGAGCTACTTGGTCTAGGTTGGGGTGAAATATTTCCCCCCGCACTTGTGACAGGAGATCTCGGTGCAGCCAAGTCTGGGCGCACAAAGGTTTAATTATCTCCACCAGCCACAATTTCCCTGGCCAGTGCAGGGTAATCAATATGACTGAGTGACCGAATTTTCTTGGAATGATCAGACTCAGTGAAGGAAACGCATAATGTAGCACGTTTGGCCAAGGATGCTCTACAGCATCCACACCCATAGGAGCACATCTCTCGCCAGAGAGAAGAACAAAGGGCAATGAGTGTTTTTGTGCAATGCGAAGAGATCTACGGCAGCTTGCCGAATCTCTCCCACAGCTGACTCATCACCTGAGGGTGAAGTCTCCATTCTCTGTAAAGAGGATTCCCCCTGGACAGGAGATCCACCCCAGAATTGATCACCCTGGAACGTGCGACAAAGCGACAAATGAGACAAAGCGCACACCGCTCCACACAATCAGCTTTTGTCCCAGGCTGTGTAGCCGCTGTGAAAGTGCCCCCCTATTTGTTTATGTATGCCACTGAGTCATCAAGGAAATCTGTCTTCTCCCTCTCAGACAGGCCAGACAGACAGAGCCAAATAGCCCCTTCGCCCACAACGCGAGACCCATGCTGCGACCGCAGCTCTGGACAGCCCCTTTTGACATACATAGGTTTAGATCCGCAATAACGCAGATCTATTCCCACAATACCGCATCCGGCGCCCCTCTCCTCCATTAACTCTGGCCTGATATGCTATGAGGTGATACAGCTAGGGCTGAAGATCAGTAGATCTTTTTAATCTCTCCGGCCTTCCTGGCAATCAATCGGGAATAGATGATCGGGGTGAAGGTGCTTCGCCACCAACGACTTGTCTGGAGGAGGGCTGGACATCCCCAGATCCTCCATTTCATCCACATCCATCATAGAGTAAACTTTAACTGGCATGCTGTGCAAAAAAGGCTTGTCCCAAAACTGACGGTTCTCTGCGATGCACGCTGGGATGGCTGGAATAAATTGCTTTATCGGGGAAGCACGAAATGGCAGCCGTTTGCATTGTACAGATCCCTCTCTGTACCCTGGCCAGTCTTTTGTGTTGGCTAGTCGATGGAGAGCTCCTTGCAGCTGGGGTGGGTGGTCTTTAGATATCCTCACTATTCGACACCGCGACCCGAACCCACCTTTACAAAACTCACCGTACAAAACGGGAACGATGTAGGCAACACTCTGGATTAGCGAGTGCGGCCTGTGCATGCCTGACCCCCAGACAGATGATACATTCTTTGGCTATATCATAAATCCACAAGCGCATGTAAGGGAGAGATCCTTCCCCTTCGCCTCGACACTCAGTGAGCTTGCAGTTGCTGACAGAACCCGAACTCAAGAATACAGTAGCAGTTCACCACAATGTGCCACTTGATTCTGTGTTAATACTCTTGCCATAGAGATAGAAGCTATAATAGCTTGAAACTCCACAGAAAACTGCAAACCGGCCTTGACCTGCTGGTGTATGTCACCCGGAGAAAACAATATAATACAGCAGAAAAAATATTCACTTTGACAGTGAATATACTCAAAAAAAGAACCGCTGCGTCCTGCACGCACCTGAACGACTCGCCTGATGAACTGTTAAGCGATGAATAATTAGTGATCATGCTGAGGATAGATTCCAAAGAGCTTCATGGGCAAGATAACTAGAATGAAGTAGGCATGTATGACCATGGTTTATATAGGGAGGTGGTGGTTCCTCATCACTGCTGTGATTGGTCATCTGACAGACTATGTGTTATTGGTGCTTCCAGGATCGGCCACTCCTCATGCGTTACCAATAGTGAGATACCAAACTAATATTAGAAAGAGAATAGCTTTTATAAAGTTACTGATGACGACTGGAGGGTTCATCTGATGTGACTGGTCATCATTTTATACATATGTTTCAAAATTGCAACATTTCTTTAAAAGTATACCTTATTTTAATTGATGAAAAAAAAATACTATGTGCACCTTTAAGAATGAAGTGCCACGTTTTTCCTCTTTTTGTTTTGTTTTGTTTTTATTATTGGGACCTTTTTCCCCCTCTTTCCTTTTTTATTGTTTGCATGATTAATACAAACTTGGTTACATGTTGTTCATTGTAGAAATGAATAAACAAAATAAAGAAAGAAATGTAATTAATAATAATAATAATAATAATAATAATAATAATAATAATAATAAACTTTTGTTAAAGTCACGTAGCTTCATTAATATTCATATATCAATCTTTCAACAGATTCATTAATTCGCTAACTGGCTAGCGCCCACCTAGACGTATACCTTTCAGCCAATCAGGTAGGACTTCCGGAAGAACGTCATATTATGTATTTAATATTCATAAGACAAGCCTTCAACGTTGTAGGAACATGTTGTACAATACATTCGAGTGTGGTGGTTAAACTGTAAGCAGGAGCTGCATCCCAGTTTTGCACGCATGAAACTATAGGCATGCAATGTTTGTCCTCGGAGTTTCTGTGACCCGAGCGGGTAGAAGGTATTGTGAATATTACGCTTTTATTCAACACACTTTGTGCAGTATTGTCTTATTTGGTTGGGTTTGTCAGCAGGCTACTATTATTAACCCAAGGCATGAATGTGACATAGGATCACATAGACATGCTATATATGACCGGACGCAGTGTCTTTATTTTACAAAGCTTTAATATTAGAGGATATCCTGTTTTAATTGGTTATCTTATCGGTTCATCACACAAAAAGGTGATGCAGTTGGCATATGTGACGTAGTATAGTGTGTCAAGAGCATATCAGGTTCGCATTCCCAGTTTTAACAGGTATGTGAAAGTGCTCATCGTTAGCACGGGAAACATTCACAGCATGCAACCCCACAGAGCACTCAAGTTTAGGTCGTATGTGCTGGAATGTGTAGGTTTTCCTTTTTAAAGTGCCAGGATTCTACCTAACAGTCCTCATGCAGTGCTTGCACACTGAGGGTTGCCCTGTGATTATTTGCCCTATTCAGATTTATTCTATCCACAAAAAAGTTCAAGATGACTCTTCAAAATGGATCAGTCATAGCCACCCTGAACTGCTCCAGCGTGGCTGACAAAAAGAACAGCCTGCGCTGGGATCTGACCCCAGAGGAGATCAGACACCGGACGGAGAGACTCATCCAGCGGACCAAACAAGCCTATGACTCTGTGGGGAGCGTGGAAATTGGGAAGGTGTGCTTCGAGAACACACTGCAAGTCCTTGCAGGTGCGAAATCAGATTACGCAGGTGAGCGGAAATTGGTGGAATGCAGATATTGTATATATGATGTTACTTGTTGAGTATTTTACATTTATGCATTTGGCAGATGCAACTCCCTGTACAGTGCATTTGAAGTTGATATTTTATTCTTGTCCTCATATTTGCACTCTTTTTTTTCCACTCTCTTTCAGCTTCTCGTCACATGTTGGATTTCCCTCAGTATGTGTCTCCATGTAAAGAGGTCAGATCGGCAAGCACTGAGGCTGATAAACGTCTGTCAGATTTTGATGTGGAAGTGAGAATGAGAGCGGATGTGTTTCAGAGGCTTACAGCCCTGCAGGTGATACACAAATCACGGTGTTCTTTGCGATATGTAATTTATTTTAATTTTTTTAGTTGATTGCAGTGATATCAGGGATAGTTCACCCAAAAATGGTTCTCTCATCATTTACTCATGCGTCTCAAACTTGCAAAGACTTTTCTTTCTTCTGTGGAACACAAATAAAGATATTTTTAAGGATGTATGAGGTGTTTTTTTTTTTAATACAATGTAAGTCAGTAGGGTCCAAAACTTTCAAGCTGCAAAAAGCAAATAAAGACAGCATAAAAGTAATCCATACGACTCCACTGGGTAAATCGTTGTCTTCAGAAGTGATTTGATAGGTGTGGGTGAGAAACAGATCAATATTTTTTTTTAAAAATGTCTTTACTTTAAATTCTCCTCGCTGGCAAGTAGGTGGTGATGTGCACGAAGAATGCAAATCACCAAAAAAAAAAAAGAAGAATGTGAAAGTGCCGATTTATAGTAAAAAGGACTTAAATATTGATCTTCTTCTCACCCACACTTGTATCGCTTCTGAAGACATGTATTAAACCACTGGAGTCATATGGATTACTTTTATGCTTCAAAATTTTGGTCACCATTAACTTGCATTGTATGGACCTGCAGAGTAATCCATTTTCCAATCCATTTTAGAGTAATCTAAAAATAATTGTTTGTGTTCAGCAGAAGAACAAAAGTTATCTGATATGGTATGAAGTTGAGTAAATGATGACATAATTTACATTTCTGGGTAAACCTTTCCTTGATGATGGGTAGAGAATACTGTTTCATGTTGACTTTAAATGTAGTTGATTTATCAAATCATGCATGTCAAGTTAAATAACATTTTGTTACTATAGTGTATTCAAAGCATCATTTTGGTGGCGCTATTTTTATCCTTATTTTCAAATTATCTTAGTTTTGTTATTTTAGGCCATTGATGTGACCTCTGTCAGCTTTCATTAATGGAGGCCTTATATCTCTGTGTAGTAAATGGACACATCTGGAAAGTTGGCTGTCAGGTCCAGTTTCATAGGGGTGTCCCATAAAATGAGGCATTTGGCAGTGTCAGCCGAGCCCATTGAAGCAAGACTTATTCAAAGCAATTTCATAGTGCAGATTCACATATAATGCAAATGAATGGGTGCCAAAATATTTTAGCCTCCAAAAATCACATAAGTCAGTATAAAAGTAATGCATAAGACTCCAGTTGTTAAATCTAATTCTTCAAAAACGATATGATAGGTGTGGGTGAAAAACAGATAACTTTTACATTCTTATTTTTGTTTTTGGTGATTGACATTCTTCATGCATACTTCCCCCTACTGGGCAGGAGAGGAATTTCAAGCAAAAAAAGACTTAAATATTGATCTGTTTCTCACCCACACCTATATCACTTCTGAAAATATGGATTACAACACTGAAGTCTTTTTTTTAATTTATTTTAACCTCTGTTCTCCCAATGTTGGAATGCCTAATTCCCACTACTTTAGTAGGTCCTCGTAGTGGCGTGGTTACTCATCTCAATCCTGATGGCGGAGGACAAATCTCAGTTGCCTCCGCTTCTGAGACCGTCAATCCGCACATCTTTTCACATGGCTTGCTGTGCATTACACTGAGGAGACTCTGCATGTGGAGGTTCATGCTAAACTTGGTTGCTAAGGAGACCTGGCTGGAGTCACTCGGCACACCCTGGATTCGAACACACGATTCCAGGGGTGGTAGTCAGCGTCTTTTCTCGCTGCGCTACCCAGGCCCCCTACAAAACTCTGGAGTCTTATGCATTACTTTTATGATGCCATTATGTGCTTTTTGGAGTGTAGAAATTTTGGCACCCATTCACTTGCATTGTATGGAGCAATAGAGCTGAAATATTCTTCTAAAAACCTTCGTTTGAGTTCAGCAGATGAAAGAAAGTCATACACATCTGGGATGGCATGAGGGTGAGTAAATGATGAGATAATTTTTATTTTTGGGTGAACTATCCCTTTAAGCGAGTAGTATTCAGCTGGTCATGTGATTCTAAAATGGTAGCACCCTTGAGGGCACCCGTCCCTCATGTTGAATTAAACAGCTTTTATAAGGTTACTGATATGACTAGAATCGTCATCTCATGTGAGTGGTCATGGTTTTATACTTAAGTTTCTAATTTAAAATACATTTCTTTATAATTAAATCTTTTAAAATCTTTCAGCTCCAGCCACAGAGGAACACAGAGGAATAAAAAGAAAAAAAGTTGGCAACTACCGGCATAGATTTTTGCAGATAACAAAATGATTATTAATTTATAAAACTGGTATATCAGTCTACCTCTAGTATTTACTGCCTTTCTAATTGGGCTGTAAAGAAACAATCCAGCTATTTCTTGTGAAGGCTGGTGTTGAGTCCTCATTGTCCTCATTGTGACCCCGTGGAAGACTCCATTCACTGAAAAGCATGTGACAACTGAGCTAGTTGTAGGTTTGGCACAGTGTCAAAACCGCAGCTAGTCATGTCATCCACAGGAGCTTGTGTACACTAAACTTCACTTCAGGCATTCATTCCCTCTTTATCTTTATAGGAAAAACAATCCACTGATTTATTGCCGGAGTCTAAGAGATTTCTGGGACGACTGCTAAAATTAGGGAAGCGAAATGGATTGCACTTATCAAAGGATATACAAGAAGTAGGTTTGTTTGCTACAAATATGTATGTATGGTTTTGGCAGTCTCATGTAGCCAGACCTTTGACTAAAATAGCAAAATGTAATTTGATATATTGATACTTTTTAAGAAAAACCACACACACATACAGTATACTGTGCATTCAGAAAGTATTCAGACCCCTTCACACCTTATGTTGCAGCCTAATGCTAAAATTATTTAATAGATTTTTTTCACACTAATCTACACTCCATACACCATAATGACAAAGCAAAAAACAGATTTTTGATAACTTTGCAAATTTATTAAAAAGAAAAAACTGAAATATCACTTTGACATATTCAGACTCTATGCTATGACACTCATTTTAGTCCACCTAATAGACTCCGTCTATATAAAGTCTCACAGCTTAAAAAGCATATCAGAGCATTGAAGGTTTCCAAGAGCACAGTGACCTACAACATTCTTAAAGGGAAGAAGTTTGGAACAACCAGGACACTTCCTAGAGCTGGCCGCCAGCCAAAATGAGCAATCGGGGGAGGAGGGCCTTGGTAAGAGAGACCAAGAACACAATGGTCACTCTGGTTGAGCTCCAGAGATCATGTGTGGAGATGAGAGAAACTTGCAGAAGGACAATCATCATTGCAACACTTAGACAACAGCAGAGTAGCCAGATGGAAGACTCTCCTTCCAACAGGACAATGACCCCAAGCACACAGCCAAGACAACGCAAGAGTGGCTTCGGGACAACTCATTGAATGTCCTTGTGTGGCCCAGCCAGAGCCCGGACTTGAACCAAATAGAACATCTCTGGAGAGACCTAAAAATGTCTGTCCACCGACAGTCCCCATCCAATCTGACAAAGCTTGAGAGGATCTGCAGAGAAGAATGGCAGGAAATCCCCAAATCCAGGTGTGCAAAGCTTGTGGCATCATAACCAAAAAGACTTGAGGCTGTAATCGTTGCCAAGGTGCTTCAACTAAGGACTGAGTTAAGGGTCTGAATACTTATGTCAATGTGATATTTCAGTTTTTTCTTTTTTTAATAAATTAGCAAATTTGCAATGTGTCATTGTGGGGTATGAAGTGTAGTTTTATGTGAAAAAAAAAAAAATAATAATTTGAAGCATTTTAGCATAAGGCTGCAACATAAAAAAATGAGGGTGTCTGAATGCACTATATATATACACACACATACATACGTGTGTGTGTGTGTGTGTGTGTAATTGTGTTTGTCTTCTGATTAATTTCTTATGGATTTGTCCAAATGTTTTGTCTTTTGTTCTCTCAGGAAGTCAAGTCAATCTCTAAACAAATAAGTGAACTCTCTATAGATTTCAACCAGAATTTAAATGAAGAGAATACTGTGCTCTTGTTCTCTCGAGAAGAGCTTGGTAAGCATGTGTATCTACAGTTTAACATCTGCGTTCTTTAGTGAATCCCTCTTGAATGTGCATTTCTTCCTTTCTTTAGAGGGTCTTGCGGAAAGCTACCTGAATGGTCTTGAGATAAATGAAGATGGGCGGTATGAAGTCACACTGGCTTATCCTCACTACTTTCCTCTGATGAAAAGATGTCATGTTCCAGAAACCAGGAGGAAGATGGAGGTGGCTTTTCACAGCAGGTGCAAAGACGTATGTTCAACTCTTATGTCCTTTTTAATGTGTCTTTTGATCCAAATTTCAGTGGTCTCGGGAATATTTTGATGGTCATGAAAGCCTGGAAATATCAAGGAATTTAAAAATGGTGCTTTCCAGGCATGGACAAGTCATGCAAATAACAGTTAAAACATCTTGAATATCATGGGAATTTCTACAGTGAATATACATTTAGCTAGTCATATCAACTAGATTTATTACTCTTATGTACAATATAGCTTGTGTAGAGATTTGTGAGAACAACATTTTCTTTGCAATTGGTTCTTGTCCATGAATATGTAGATGGACGTTTCTTATTCGGGCACTTTTAGTACTGTGGACTTCTATAAAGTTTTATTTGAAGATTTGTCACACTCTCACTGGTTTATTGAATTTGTCTACTAACAATGTCCAACAGTGTGTGTACATGCATCACAGGAGATTATTGTCATTTTTGTCATTGTTTCTGAAAGTCATGACAATCCTCACCAAAGTGTCATTTTCAGCACATCTCAAATTCTGTATTTTATTTAATAGAATTCTGTGCTTGATGTGACGCTGATAGAAATAATTTTTTGTATAATCTATGATTACAATTTTTATTTTTATTAAAACACAGAACAAACAACAAAGCATAAATACACAAAATAACTTTAACACCCACTACCACCCCTCCTCCTCCCATCCCCAAACCCACCCCGAACCTCAACAAACACCCCTGTTGTTTTACATGAACACGTATAAAAGAAAACAAAAACCAAACAACTAATAGTGAGAAAAAAATGAATATATACATATTCAGTATATAAAAATATGAAAATTACCCCTCTCCACTATTCCACCCGAGAACAACGACTGACTTCCAACCCCTCAAAATCACCTATCTAGTGACCATAACACAGGTTAGGACCCAATCCTCCACATGTTTATTCTCCACAATGATTACTGCCCCATCTCCCAAAAATACAGAGTCTGGGGCAAAATTAAACTTGAGTGCCCAAGACGTCACATACAAAATTCTGAACCCTCAACAAAAACCCTTGGATCTTAATGCACCTCCCAAAAACATGGGTTGTATCTCCATCCTTCAATTGGCATCGGCAGCAGGTAGGTGTGTTTTAAAGAACGAGCCTATACAGTCTAGAGGGGGTCTAATAGAATCCATGAAAAATCTTGAACTGCATAAAGCAAACCCTTGCATCTCTATACAGACTTGACATTTTTTTGAATCCTAGCACACACTGCTTCCTCCAATACAAAGTTTAAATCTTTCTCCCATAATCTCTTCAGATAAATTGAAGCTCTGAATTAACAGGGAGTAATACACTGATGCCTCATGACCTTTTCCGAAAGCAGTAATCACCACTCCCAATGCTTTAGAGGTGTGTGTGTGCTACTCTCAAAAACAGTACAGAGCAGGTGGCGCAGCTGTAAATACCTATAAAACTGAGATCTGTGAATCCCAAAATGGTGACCCAAATTCTCAAAAGATCTCAACACTCCACTCTAATACAGGTCGCTGAGTGTAGTAACCCCCCTGACAATCCACTCTGACCAATAGAACATGAAATTTGGGATTCAGCCATATGGTTGAGGCAACATTTAAATAAATGTCAGCATTAAGTAATCTGGCCACTCTTGTCCAAATCACATGCAAATGTGAAATAACGGGGTGTGACTTAACTTCTTCGGTTAGTTTGATAGAAAGGCTTTTAAATGGCGAAATGGGGGAAAGAACTCCCGGCTGAAAAGCAGTCAGAGCCAAAGCTTCAGATTTAGACCAACTGACTCTGTATCCTGAGAATTTAGAAAAGGAATTAATAATTCCATTTTATCTAGGAATTTCACCATATATCAGCCTTCATGCTCAGGAATCCCAACAATCCGTACGTTATTTCGTCGGCTCATATTTTCCAAATCTTTCAGTTTTTCCAAAATGCTTTCCACGTCTCTTTTGGTCGCTAGTGGATTGGCAGATTATTCCCTTTCTGATGACTCCAGATAATCGATCCATTTCTCTGCCACTCTTGTAACCAACTCAGAGAATTTTGTTTCCATCGCCGTAATCGATCAGCGTATTACAATTATACACAGACATGTCGGACAGTTGACGCTGGATTTCTCCCGCCATGCGCAGAGTTTGCCGTTCACACGTCTGCTCCTCGCATGGTGTCCAGCCAGTCATCTAGAAATACTTTTTTTTAATGTTTTTAAAAAAATGACTGACACCTTTGTCTGGCTGAGGCTAATTTTATAGCAAACATTTTATTTATCCTAAATACACACAAGTAATATTTTTACACTTTTTGCAAAATTTGGCATTTGACTGGAAATGGTGCCCAATATAATTTAATGATGCCTTAACACTAATGCAATAATTTGACATTTTATAATGGATGTTCATAGGTTAATATTGAAAGTCTGTGTCTGGAACGAGACTAAAACTGTAAAATCTGTACATAAAAGGCATTTGGAAAGTACCAAAAATAAATGAAGGTCTGGTAAAAAGATTCTAACCATCATAAAACAAAAAGAAAAAGTTTTAATCTGTTAGTTTGAATAAAGATCAACCCCTGAGACATGAACATACCTGAAGCTTAAAACTTGGTTAATAATTATAAAGGTTTGATGTTTCTTTATAGGACATAATTATCCAGGAAAAATTAAATGATGCAAATGACTTGTTTGTTCAATGTTTACAGGTGAACACTGCTATTCTTGAGCAGCTGATTGAGTTGCGGGCAAAGCTAGCCAAACTACTGGGCTTCAGCAGTCATGCCAATTATGTGCTGGAAATGACCATGGCCAAAAATTCTGAGAATGTGGCACAGTTTCTTGGTATGGTCTTTTTGCTCTTTGAAGTTTTACATTTCTTGTTAGTTTATCTGTTCTTTTGTGACAAGCAGTGAGTTAACCTTGTCATCATGTTTCTTTTTTAAGATTAACATTTTTATTGATTCATAGAAATTACAAAGAAAACAAAAGATATATACAATGAATCAACATTTAACTTCCATTACTACCCCTCCCCTATCAATAACCCTACCCTGACCCCCATCGAACATCCCTGTGGTCTCACATAAGTACACACACACACACACACACACTCACACTGAAAAAAAAGAATATAATAATCATACACATCTAAATCTATATCTCTCCACATTTCCTCCTCGAGAGTCCCCCAAAAGTATCAAATAACAGCCCCATTTCCCATCAAATAAATCCCAGATCCCCAGCATTCTGCATGACGCCTCCTTGAACGCTGCGACCCTCCCCAACTCCTTGCACCACTCCCGAATTGAGGGCACTTCAGCTGACTTCCATCCCCTTACAACAGTCTGCCTGCCTATCATAACACTGGTCAGGACACAATTTTTTTTAATGTATTTTTATATACTTATATACTTTTTAACTACAAATATTTGCTTCCATACATCTCTCCTCTTCTAAAATCAAAATCCTCAGACATCGTGTTTGAAATTGTTTTGGTTTGTGAACAGCGCTTGATCTGTAGTCTGTGCAATTTTCTCTTGTAAACAATGATGCGCTTCCTGCCTCCTCCTCCTCCACGCGTGACCTTACCAATGAGCTTACCTCATACCGCTCATGAGCGCTTGAAAATGTAAAAAAAATAAGTACATTAAATTGCGTTGTTTAAAGGAGGAGGCCTGAAATGAAATCTTAAAAATCTTAAATTCTGTTTTGATGAAGAAAGACACATCTTGGATGGCCTGAGGGTCAGTAAATTATCAGCAAAATTTCATTTTTGGTTGAACTATTCCTTTAAGACCAAGCCTATAAAATATCCAATATTGGGGTCCAATAGAATCTATGTAAAATCCTGAATTGCATAAGGCGCACCCTAGATACAGATACATTTTTTGGAATCCTAGCACACATTCCTTCCTCCAATACAAAGTTTAAATCGTTTCTCCCATAATCTCTTCAGTGAAGTTGAAGCTCCGTCCCCTAGACTCTGAATTAACAGGGAGTAATACACTGATGCCTCATGACCTTTTCCGAAAGCCGTAATCACCACTCCCAAAGCTTTAGGGGTGTGTGTGCTACTCTCAAAAACAGTACAGAGCAGGTGGCGCAGCTGTAAATACCTATAAAACTGAGATCTGGGAATCCCAAAATGGTGACCCAAATTCTCAAAAGATCTCAACACTCCACTCTAATACAGGTCGCTGAGTGTAGTAACCCCCCTGACAATCCACTCTGACCAATAGAACATGAAATTTGGGATTCAGCCATATGGTTGAGGCAACATTTAAATAAATGTCAGCATTAAGTAATCTGGCCACTCTTGTCCAAATCACATGCAAATGTGAAATAACGGGGTGTGACTTAACTTCTTCGGTTAGTTTGATAGAAAGGCTTTGCAATGGCGAAATAGAGGCAAGAACTTCCTATTCAATAGAAAACCAGGGAGGGACTCTTTCAGGTGGAAGTGACCAATGAGCCAAATGCCTGAGAGCGAACACATAATAAAACAAAATCTTGGTTAGGCCTAGCCCACCTTTGTCAATCGTCCTATGTAATATGTTAAAATGTAGTCTGAGACGTTTACCATTCCAAATGAAGGACTTTGCTATACTATCAAATTGCTTGAAATAAGAGATGGGGACATCTACAGGGAGTGACTGTAGCAGGTAGATACATTTTGGAATACAGTTCATTTTAATAACATTAACTTTCCCAATCATTCATAAATGTAATGAAGCCCACCTGCCCACATCGCTCAAAACTTTTTATTAAAGGGTCAAAATTAACTCAATAATTTAATGGAAATAAAATGGACAAATACTTAATGCCCTGTTTGGGCCACTGGAAGGTGTCCGGCTGAAAGCTGTTACTGGGCAGTACATGTCAGAGCCAAAGCTTTGGATTTAGACCAACTGACTCTGTATCCTGAGAATTTAGAAAAGGAATTAATAATTCTGTGGAGGCAAAGCATAGCTCTAGTGGGGTCAGAGTGAAATAGTAAAATATAATCTGCGTAAAGCAGAAGTTTATGCGCCACATCTCCCGCCATCACCTCTGGAAAATCATCCTCCTTTCTTATTGTGGCTGCTAATGGTTCCAGGGCAAGACAGAACAATAATTGGGAAAGAGGGCAACCCAAGTGCCCCTATTCAGAGTAAAATAATCTGAAATTAATCCATTTGTTTATACCGCTGCTTAAAAATATAAAGTAACTTAATCCAACCAATAACTGTACTCCCAAACCCATACATTTCCAAAATCTTAAAAATATAATCCCATTCTACTTTATCAAATGCCTATTCGGTGTCAAGTGAGATGGCAGCGACCGGAAACTGATCATTCGCTAATGTTATCAGAAGACCTATGGCCCGAATAAACCCCACCTGATCTGTAGTTATAAGAGATGTCTTAACTTAATCGGTTAGCCAAAGTTTTTGACAATTTTTACATCTGACTGGATCAGGGAAATTGGACGGTAACTTTTACACTCGCTTGGATCTTTGTCTTTTTTAAGAATCAGACTGTTCCGGGCTTGTGTCATGGTTTTGGGATGCTTTCCATCCTTTAATGATTCCGTATAAACTTCTAACTAAAGTGGAGCCAGTTCTGAGGGGTGCCAGCGTCTTGCAACATCCCTTCAAGATCTATAAAACAGCCCTTATCATCAACGTTAGGTGCGTAAATATTAGCCAAAATAAGACTTTGCCCCTGAATTTCAGTTAAAACAATAATGACTCCTTCCTAATTGATCTTTAATCTGTTTGAGACATTTGTATTGTAGATGTTTACTTAGTGTAATGACTCCCCTGCTCTTACTCGAGCCAGCACTATAAAAACAAATTTTCAGCTTCCTTGATAGATGCATTTCTTGAAGAAACACTATATCATATTTCTTAAGCATACGAAGAGAAATAACCTTCCTTCTTTTTATGGGGTGCCCCAACCCATTCACATTCCATTTGGAGAGAGACAATCCACTCATATTAACATTTTACATTTAGAAATTTATGAAAAAATAGATTGTCAAAACACAATTATAAAGACCACATTCCTACATTAGTGCAACAATCAGACCCTGAACTTCACCCCGAACCAAACAAACAGAAAAAAATTGTGTGTTTTGACCAAATGCCAACTGGCATGCATCCCTCTAAACTCGAACAGTCCATGTATGACTACAAGAGCCCCCTTGACAACTTTGTCGTGGGATTGCTCAAGTCCAGTGTTTCTGTACAAATTTTGTGAGATAGAATTACACAACAAAAGATTATCTATGTAACACACTCCAGCCAATAGGCGGCATAAACACAATGAGCATGTAGATACATCCACAAAACTATCCCGAAGGTGTGTTACTCCACAAAACAAACTCCAGCTGCTTGGCAGAAACAACACAAAAGAAAATAAAGGCACCCAGTTTCCTTGAACAGTCAAGTGAATGCTTAGTGAGTTGATCCAATTGGCTGCAATGTGAGTACCACAAGATAACTTACTCACTCCATTGACTTTATGAAGGACATCGCTTGCTGTGGGCATGTGAATGTTTTACAGCCATCGTTAGCATCTATTTTCAATTTGGCCAGGAGTATCAGTGCAAATCGTCCTTCCGTTGATGTAAAAGTTTTTTGCATTCCTTGAATCGATTGTTTTTCTCATCACAAAGTCTGAGAACAAGAAAATGCTGTGGTTTTTTCCAAGAAAGCCTTCCTTTACTCCTCGCCTCATGTAACACAAGATCTATATTGGATGATCTCAGAAATTTGGCCAGAATTGATCGGGGCCTGCCTCGCTCAACAGCTCGCCGAGAAGGAACCCTGTGAGCTTGCTCGATTTCCAGCTTATGGCCTGTTATGTCAAGCAAATTCGGAAAGAGCCCATCCAGGAATTTCACCATATCCTGACCCTCTTTGGCCTCAGGAATTCCGACAATACGGACGTTATTCCACCGGCTATGGTTCTCCATGTCCACCAACTTCTCCCAGACATGCTCCAAATCCACCTTGGTCGCTAATGGATTAGCAGATAGAGATAATTCCCTCTCCGATGACTCCAGGTAATCTATCAGTTTCTCAACATCTACCACTCTTGTAACCACCTCAGAGAATTTTGTCTACATGGCAGTGATCGATCGACGTATTACAGCAAGATCCTCCAAGTCAGCAACGACCTTCGTCACCATTGCCGACATCAATTTTCCCACACTTCCCCCACTAAATCGACTCCCTAGCTCGGGGCCTGTTCGGGGGTATTAGCTTGAGCATGTAAGTGTCTTTTAATGGCTCCAGAGTCCGAGGATTGAGAATTCTTTGACATATTGTCGTCCTAGAACAGCAATGGAACAGAGTGTATCAAATCTCATTGTCATTTTAAAGGTATGAAAACTAGCAAAGTGCACAGAGCTTGCCGTTCACATGTCCGATCCTCAAATGGCGTCACGTAACTCTCCTTCTTGTCTTGCAATCTTGCCATTGTCTACAATCTGTCAAATGACAATGAGATGTTAAAAAAATCTTTTAAAAATCTAGTTTAAAATGTGTCAATTTGGTAGAAATGTAACCTTTGAGTCCATGTTGGTTTCATACATTTATCTTTTAAAAACATTTATAGCATTTTTGATAAAAAAAATTGTTATAAAAATTTCATGTCAATTCCTCATGTCAGCTGATGTTCATAAAATGTATATAAATAATGTCTTTGTAATGTGTAAACAACTTAATCATGATAATTTTTCAAGGTAAGGTGTGTGTGTGTGTGTGTGTGTGTGTGTATGTATGTGTGTGTGTGTGTATATATATCTATATATATCTATATATATATCGATCTATCTATATCATGACTGTCACAAATATCAAGAAGGTTTCAAAATATCTAAAGGGGTCATCTCTGTTTTTCCCCTTTTTTTTCTTCTTTTTTTTTTTTGTCACATGACAACAAAATGACTTCCTGCATGTTGGTGACACCACCTGACTTTGATTTGGTGGGCAAAAGTTTTTGAAATATTAATATTATTATTTTAAAACAATATTGTTTGACTGCTTATTTAAAAAACAAAAAAGAAATGATAATTCAATGTTATTCTGCACTACTCAAATACTAAAATATTTCTACATTTAATAAGACTTTTTTTTTCTCCTGTCTCCAAATGTTTATGCAACATCATTAAGCTCCAGAAAAAAATAGCCAAATGACTTGGAACTCAGAAATTTAAAATCTGTTCATCATAGAAGAGGTGTATTCAATTAATTGTTTCATGTGATTTGCATTTTTAACCTAATAAATTAGGCTATATCAAATAAATATTTTTCCTACTCACTAGATGAGTTGTATACGAGGTTGAAACCAGTTGGCAAACAGGAGCTGCATTACCTGCTGTCACTCAAACATGCCGAGTGCCGAGAAGTGGGGTTTGGTCTTCGATGGACAGATCCACGCGTGGGACATGCCCTACTACATGAACCAGGTGGAACAAGTGAAGTTTGCAGTAGATAAGGATAAACTGATCGAGCACTTCCCATTGGAGGTGGTGACTGAGGGGCTGCTGAATATATATCAGGATCTTCTGGGTTTGAAATTCAAGCTTGTGGATAAGGCTCATGTGTGGCATGAAAGTGTCAAACTATACTCAGTACTGGACTC
Organism: Moxostoma hubbsi; assembly: GCA_032164185.1. Taxonomy (NCBI): domain Eukaryota; kingdom Metazoa; phylum Chordata; class Actinopteri; order Cypriniformes; family Catostomidae; genus Moxostoma; species Moxostoma hubbsi. The sequence continues at coordinate 6,318,653 of JAVLUX010000125.1, forward strand.
TGCGACTGGAGATGAGATCGGACAGTTTTATCTGGACCTGCATCCCAGGTAAACCTTTCTTGACATTCACAAAAGGTCTGCTGAAAGACCAGCATATGTTATGTTTTGCATGATGGCGTACTGGGCACGTTACTGAATACAGCGAAGTATTTGGGTGTTTCTTCACCTTTTTTTGGTTAAATGTAGTTCACATTAAAACTGACTTGGAAATTTTTTTGAGGTTGCAAAAATTGAGGTTTCAGTGGGGTACTTACAATGGAAGTGAATGGGGGCCAATTTTTGGAGGGTTTAAACACAGAAATTTAAAAGCACGCATTAATTCTTCTGTTAAAACGTGTATATTATTTGAGCTGTAAAGTTGATTAAATCATTACTTTTACAGTCATTTTAGGGTTTGTTGATCGTCATGGTAATGAAGTTGAAAAATTGCCTATATCTTTACACAGAAAAGGTTAGTATGTGACTATCATGTTAACACACATATTGTTTGTTTTGTGGCTATACTTTAACAATAGTGAGTATTTTAATATTCACAAATTGCCTCCCATTCACTTCCATTGTAAATGCCTCACTGTAACCTTTATTTTAAATTAATATTTATTACTACTTTATCAATATCCATCAATTTTACAAGTATGAAGTGTTTATGATAAAGTTAAACAAAAAAGTATTAATGACTCTCACCTCGCATACATGGAGTTGATTTGAATTTATCGCATTCGGTCAGGGTTTTGCATACGGTCTTGTCGCTCAAGTTCAAAATTTTGAACTCATTAAAAGCTCAAATCGGATCCACAGATGGTCGGCACCACACACACCCCCGTGTGATTCTCTATAGGAAATGAATGACTTCTGATCTATTGGAGGTCATTTGTCATGTGCAGTGAAAAGGCTATTTGTTTTCCATTCTAATCTGTAATTGTTAACATTGACAAACATTCTCAGCTGTTTGGATGTGAGGTGCTAAAATACAGGACAAAATACTGGACAAACTACATCCCGTTTTGATTTAATATATACACAATATATATTAATATAAACGCAATTCTGTACCCTTTAGTGCTGAATGATTCCTTATTATACGTGACTGTTTCAGGGCTGGACTGGCAATCTGGCATACCAGGCATTTTCCCGGTGGGCCGGCGCACTTTGGGGCCGATCATGGGCTGACTGGCCAGTGGGAGAACCGAGCGGGGCCAGTGGTGCGTCCACGAAACCCGCCGATTGGGCCGCGATAAGCAAAAATGAGCCGCCGCGTTATGCAGAACGGAGCACAAAACGCCGCCGCAATATGCAGAAAAGGACAGACACTTATTCTGCAGTGTCTCGTGGATGCATTTAATAAAATTAGATACTTGCTCCAATCTTGCATATACAACTGTCCCCAAAGCAGAGAGAGGTCATTCTGCTGCCCCGTCATGATGAGACGGCTCCCTCATGATAATGTGCAGTATGTAGTGGATGGAAACGTGCAACAATTCGTATTTTCATAAGTCAAATTTTTAGAAATGTGCTTAAAAATGCTAAACATTTTGGATGGAAACCAGCATTTGTCCGAAAACAGTTTTCAAGAATTATTTATATGAGCGCTGCAAATGATCTCAGACCATCTTGGGAGGTGCTCACAATTTGAAAAAAAAAAAAAAACATCTACTGTTGCCACTGCTTGGATATTGATTATAAAAGAACACAAACCATAAAATGATATTAAACATTAGCTTACATGTTGAACAAGTTGTTAGAAATACAAACTAGTAAATTATTTATTTTGACTAAAATGAATTCACGTTTTGTCCATTCTTTACTGCTAGTAGCAACAGTTCATTTGTGGGGTGTTTATACTCGAGTCCTCTTGTAAGATCCATTCTTTTAACTGATTATTATTAACATTATTACATTCCCATAACCTACAGCCATATATAATAGTAATATGTGTCTGAATTCTGCAGTTTCAAGCCTTTTATTTTGAAGAAAAGTGTTGTTTCTGTGTGTTACCAGCAGAGCAGACTGTGACAACATCTTTGTGCTCCTCTGTCCTTAGTGAAATCTCCACCTCGCTCCACACAACCCCAGTGTCATGGGGTTACTTTAGATTTGTTTACAAACTTGGAATGGCCAAACTTGTTTGATATTATGCAAATGTGCAACTGAACTTAATCTGGAGCGAACTCGGAGCACTGCTGTTCTGCATATTACATCCATTATCAAAGCAAAAGATGGAATTCATTTCATGTGCATCAAGCACAGAACCTTGTGAACGCTCAAACACCGTTATATTACTCATGTTTGTTCCGAGTAATATTACAGATCAATGCGATACTCGTAAACATCTGTGGTTCAGTATTTCATCTCGAAAGTTAAACTGGTCAGCTGTGAACTTCTGAAGAGGGCGTGAATGGTCAGGTGAAGTGAAAATGGATTATGTGAGAGATTGTGATATCATCCGTAGACACCTTTCTGAACCTTTCTGTTTGCTAGCTCATTAATATCGCTGACAGTTACAGTACTGTGCAAACAAAGTCCAGTAAACACAAAAAGAGCTACATCAATATTTGGTGGGACCACTTTTGCCCTTAAAACAGCACAATTCTCCTACTTACACCTGGACACAGTTTTTCTTGGTTGATGTCAGATAGGATGTTCCAAACTTCTTGGGAGATTTCACCACAGTTCTTTTATTTATTTTGGCTTCTGTCTCTTCATGTAATCTCAGACTGACTCGATGTTCAGTGGGGGGCTTTGTGGAGGCCATGACATCTGTTGCAGGGCTCTCTGTTCTTCTATTCTAATCTTTTCTATTTGCAAAATTAATGCTTGGGAGCATAAAATGTATATTTCCTATTGACACACTAAAGCTGAAGATATAAATAATAATCTTAAGACAAACACTTTTGTGAAACATCTTATGTGCCACAGACTTTTGCACAGAACTATATGTTGAATTAATCGTGAGAGGCAGAATTTGTGATTGTGATTAATTGTGCAGCCCTAAATTTAACCCTTGATTATACGGGACAATCATACTTTTTACATAATTTTTTTTTTATTTTTACATAATTTTCACATAAAACTGCATGTATTGTCTTTTAAAATATATTTAAAAATTGTAACATATTTTACGGTAACTACTCATTAACCAATTTACGTTTTTTTACTGTAGCATTTTTACATTCTTTTACCGTTAAAATTACAGACATTTTTTTACAGTGTAGCTTGTATACCAGTATTTTCCACTATTTGTTTGAAAAGGAAAAAAGTGGCTAATAAAAAATCGAAGTGGACAATAAAAAGCTGACAGTGAGAGGTGTGAGGTGATGAGGACAAGGCAAAAACAATGTGTTCAAAGCAAAAATAAATAAAAGAAAAACTTTAATTATTACAAAGCAAATGCTGTGTGTCATTGCTTTAGTGCTATTGTGTAATGTGTATGTTTTGACTGTTATATACACAATGCAGAATTTTATTTTAAACAAGTGGGTGGAAACTAGGGCTGTCAATCAAATCATTTTTTTAATTGAATTAACTGCATGATATGGCAAGTAATTAATTGAATTAACGGCAACTGATTGCATATATAAATATTTGCTGCAAAAACCCCTCAAATATCAATAATTCACTAATAACGATCAAATTATTATAAATATTTATTTTAAAATAATTATAAAAATAATATTGTGGCAGGGAAGAGGGTGGTGCTGGGTTGCGATGCTGCACACCGGCCCCTAATCAAGCTAATCAAACCCTCGTGAGGGATAAAGGTGACCGGAGGTGGCAGTTCCAGAGAGAGGGAGTTATGGGCAGCTGCCCTGCATGTGTTTATGTTTGTGTCTTTTTATTTTATTAAAAGATTATTTATATTATCAAGCCGGTTCTCGCCGCCTCCTTTCCATAAAACTTTGTTACACGTGCCGAAATCTGGTAGGGAGGAGGGATGCGAAGTAGTACACTACCATCCACCCCAACGGAGCAGCTGTGACCATCCGCGGGGACAGAGGAGCCCGGTTGTCTGAGAGGGAGGAGGGGCTCCTTGCTGACCGCCTGGAGTGTTCAGGGCCACTGCCAGGGCCAGAGGAGACCACTACCAGCCACAGAAATGCGGCAGGGTCAAGAGCTGATCGCCGACCGCGAGTGGGGAGGTGTTCCTGGCCAACCGCCTGGAGCGGGAGAACCGCTACCAGGGGCAGGGGAGACCCCTACCGTCCACCAAAAACACGGCAGGGACTTCCGTCCACCAGGGGCTGGAGGACTGCCTCCAATCCACCCGGGGAGGCGTGGCTATCATCCACTAGAGGGTGGGGAAGTGGCCCAGGACCAGGCTACGGCGTATTGGAGAACCGTTGAGTACCTTTTTTTTCCTCTCTCTCTCTCTCTCTACTGCTATCGCTCCGTGTTGGCCTTTCCCTCTTTTTTTTTTGTAGTCATTTTTCCCTCCCAGGTCTAAAGAAGCAGGGATGACCTACCGGCAGGCAGGACCAGAAGTTTCATTTACTGCCCCCCTGCTAAAAACAGCTGGTACTTCAAGCTTAAATTGCTCCGACAGTAGAAATATTCCTTATTATGGTCCGGGGACATGATTAATTGCATTAATTTAACGTGTTATTTTATATGCAATTAATTGCACCGAATTAACACAATAAATCGGCAGCCCTAGTAGAAACAAATGAAAAAGCTGCAAAAGAGTTTTGGAAATTTGTGAAAAAGTCATGGAAAAGTCTTTGAAATATGCATAAAAACCAGCTTGGACATTCATGCTGGTCTAAACTGGACCCTTCAAGATGGTTTACTAACTGTGTTTAAGTAATAGAAATTAAACTCCACCAATACAGTTCCAAGTAGCATGTACCTGAAATAGACTTGATGCAGATTTACTGGTTTGTTTTACTCCTCAGGGAGGGTAAGTATGGCCATGCTGCATGCTTTGGGCTGCAGCCAGGATGTCTTGAACCTAATGGGAACCGGAGGATGCCTGTGGCTGCCATGGTGGCCAACTTCACCAAACCCACAAACAACTGGCCTTCCCTACTGCAACACCACGAGGTGGAGACCTTCTTCCATGAGTTTGGACATGTCATGCATGAGCTGTGCTCCAGGGTATGTCTGCATTTTCAAACATATACAGTGACCCTTAAGACATAGTTCAAAATGTACACATTTTATTGCATTAATTAAACTATCAAACCAAGTGGCTTTTTTTTTTTAAAAAAAAAGCTCAATCACACTTTCAGGCAAAACATTTGGCAAAAATACATTTGTTAGGTTTTAAATGATAAAACAATAGATATACTGTTCACAGTGAAGATGCCGCTTGGTTTGATATTGTGTTCACCAATGCAATGACATTGATACATTGTATGTGTTTAAAGTGTCCATATATTTATGGAGACACTGGGTGATTCACATTAAACCTGTAAAGAAAATGTCCTGGTCCTATTTTACTCCTAAATCAAAAGAAACTAATAAAAAAATTTGATTTTGTTTATAGAAAATGAAGCTTTATTAGGGCCAATCAAGATTTTTTCATTGTGACATTATTTTCAAGACAGTAACGCACATTTTATCCCCCCCAAAACATGAAAAAAATGGTCCTCATGATATTGCCATTACTGCAACATATTTTTTTTCAAATATATTTAAGAAGTAAAGTAGGCTATTTATGCATCACAGTACTACTCCTTTAGCACTACTTTTCATTTTTGCTGATTTTAATAAAAAAAAAGCGTAATTTTAACTGTAATAAATAAAAAATATGTCTGTACGATAATGAGAATCATCATTGAAAACTATGGCAATAGTAAAAAAAATAAAGTGTCCAGATGTGTTGCGGTAATGAGAATTGGGGGGTAAAATGCGATTAAATGGATAGTTTCACCCCAAAATGACAATTCTCTTATCGTTTACTCACCCTCATGCCATCCCAGATGTGTATGAATTTCTTTCTTCTACTGAACACAAATGAAGATTTTTAGAAGAATATATCAGCTCTGTAGGTCCATACAAATAAATAATTTACGTCCTTTTTTACTATAATCGCCACCTTTGGCAAGTATCGACCAGTAGGTGGCGAAATGCACGAAGAACGTGAATCGCCAAAAACAAAAGAAGTTTGTGAAATTGGAGATTTATAGTAAAAAATTACTTGGATATTGATCTGTTTTTCACCCACACCTATCATATGGCTTCTGAAGACATGGATTTAACATCTGGAGTTGTATGGATTACTTTTATGCTGCCTTTATGTGCTTTTTGGACCTTCAGATTTCTGGTCACCATTTGCTTGTATTGTATGAACCTACAGAGCTGAAATATTCTTTTAAAAATCTTTGTTTGTGTTCTGCAGAATAAAGTCGTACACATGTGGAATGGCATGAGGGTGATTTTCATTTTTGGGTGAACTATTCCTTTTAAGTGTCCTGAAAATAATGTCACAATGCAAAAAATCTCTATGGGCATGCTTTATGCAATATAATTATTTTTATACGATAAGTTTCATGAGCATTAAGCCACTGTGTGTCTGTAGTTTTCCATATCCATGCAACACAACCTTTTTTACATTGTCTTGTAATGAGTCTTGCACAGTGATTTATGAACAAACTTCAGCTACAATTACTTTGATTTTTTTTCTGTTTACCTGCCTTGTAAAGACTCGCTATGCAGAGTTCAGTGGGACACAGGTAGAGACCGATTTTGTGGAGATGCCATCCCAGATGCTGGAGAACTGGGTTTGGGAGAAGGAGCCGCTCAGGAAGATGTCTCGCCACTATAAAGATGGCAGCCCAATCCCAGACTGTCTGCTGGATAAACTCATCGCCTCCAGAGTTGCCAACACTGGTCAGATATCTAATTTCATTCAGAACTATATGTTCAAATTACTTGAAATTAAGCAATAATGTACAAGCGTTTAAATTAGCTTAAGGGATAGTTCACCCAAAAATTTAAATTCTCATCATTTTACTCATCCTCATACCATCTCAGATGTATTACTTACTTTCTTCTGCAGAACACAAATTAAGATTTTTAGAAGAATGTTTCAGCTGTGTAGGTCCATACAATGAAAGTGAATGGTGGTCAGAACTTTGAAGCTCCAAAAAGCACATAAAGGCAGCATAAAATTAATCAATAAGACCCAGAGGTTAAATCCATGTCTTCTGAAGTGATATGATAGGTGTGGGTGAGAAACCGATCAATATTTAAGTCCTTTTTTTGACTATCCACTTTAACATTCTTCTTCTTTTGTTTTTGTAAATTCAAATGCATATCGCCACCTACTAGTCAAGGAGGAGAATTTATAGTACAGTTGTATACAATTGTACAACTTTGTTGCCACGACAGTGTAATGGCATATACTCTAAAATGACGATTTAAACAACTTTACAGGTATAATAATATACAAGTTGTAACAGAAGTTTGTCCTTTAAAAATCTGCTATAGATGTTTGTGAGAAAATATATCGTCAAGTCAACCTTTATTTATAAACTACATATAAAAACAACAGAGGTTGACCCAAAGTGCTTTACAGATCAAACAAACAAAATGACAATGTGATATAAAAACAGATTGATTTAAAGTTAAATATAAAACATAATAATATAAAAACATTTAAATTACAACATCATGCATTTATCCATTTCAAACTATTCGATGACCTAAACCAAAAAAGCTACAGAATAAAACTTGTTTTTAAAGAAGATTTAGAAATGGCTAATGATGAAGCCGACCTAACATGGGAAGGGAGACATTTCCAGAGATTAGGACATATCACAGAAAAGGCACGGTCACTCTTAGATATATAGCGGCAATGCCCTCAAAAAAAGTTGATCAGAAGACCTGAGCGCTCCGTGGGGAAGTAAGGGTGTAGAAGGTCACTGATATATTGGGGTGTGAGACCAGATAGTGTCTTGTAAACAAAAATCTGAATTATAAAATCTACCCTGAATTTCTCAGGAAGCCAGTGTAGAGACGATAAAACCTGGGATATGTTATCCCTCTTTCTTGACAAAAGCGTCTGCCAAATGCATAAATGTAAATGGATCACAATTTCCACGTCTTTATGGGAAAGAAAATGTTTTAGTTTAGCGATAGATCTCCGGTGGAAAAAGCTATCCTTGACAACAGCACTGATCTGCTTATTGAAAAGTAACGAGGAGTCTAAAATCACTCCAAGACTCCTCCCATGATCTTCTACATTCGGCGACAGAGGACTTAACTGGGCAACCATGCCAGGTAAGGAGGACATGGAGGAACCTAAAATCAGAACTTCGGCTTTGCTTTCATTTAATTGTAAGAAATTGTTTGCCAGCCAATGTTTAATATCTTTTAAGCAATTTAGGGCATTCTCAGATTAAAAATTCTTGTCTACACTCACTGGGAAATAAAATTGGGAATCGTCAGCATAACCGCGATAAGATATGCTGTACTTCTGAAAAATAGAGCTAAGAGGAAGCATATACAGTGAAAATAACAAGGGTCCTAAAATCGACCCTTGAGGGACACCACACTGTAATTGAGCCTACATAGAAGAAAAAAAAAGTTTATTTTAGTTGAAAAAACCACTGGAGGGCCGTACCTTGGATGCCAACCATACATTCTAGATGATTGAGGAGAATATTATGGTCGATATTGTCGAACGCGGCACTGAGATCTAATAAAATTAAGACGACAGGTGAACCTGAATCCATGGAGAGAAAAATATCATTAGTGACCTTCAACGATGCAGATTCAGTGCTGTGCAAGGGTCTGAAAATATGGCCAAAATATTCTCTATTGAAATACATGTACAGTAGATTCATCACTTTAATTTTTTTGCTTGTTTGTTTCTGTCCGAAGGGCTGATGAACCTCAGGCAGATTCTTCTTGGTAAAGCTGACCAATCGCTCCACACAAAGGACAGTGCAGATACTGCAGCTGAGTTTGCCAAGCACAGCAGAGATATCCTGGGCATCCCAGCCACACCAGGTCATAAACACATCCATAACAGTGCAGTATCTGGAATTGTTGTAGAGTAGCAACTTGGCAGGGATGGTGTTACTCATTTTACAAGTGAAGAAGTTAGCTAATCATAACATTATCAGAAGCCCTTTCAATATTTCATCACATGCACAACAGGAAATATAGAAATGCTAATCCTTGATAACAGGAATGGAATTACCTCTGGAGAAAGGGCAAATTTTGATATCAATACTTTCATTAGCACAAAGCATTTCTATAGCAATTCTAAAGCATTAATGTCACATTTAATTCTACATTTTCTCCACAGGCACAAATATGACCACTAGTTTCAGTCATTTGGCTGGAGGATATGATGGTCAGTATTACAGTTATCTCTGGAGTGAAGTCTACTCGATGGATATCTTCTTCAGTCGATTCAGAAAGGAAGGAATCATGAATCCAAAGGTTTGTGTCTTGTTATTTTGGTTACAAGAAAGAGCAAAAAGAACAAGCAAAACATATTATTCGTGCAGAGCTTGTACTCTGTCATGATGGGGAGTTTTAATAGAGTCATTGTTGTAGTTGATAGTTACCACATGAGTGATTTAACTCCATTACTATATTTCTATTAAAGGCATGTGGCAGACTGGTATCAAGAGTGATGTACATTTTTGTTTCTTACATGTTAAACTGCTGTGGTGTAACACATGGTACACATGAGTAATTATCTGCCAGGAATACATTAATGCTATATTTAATAATAGACATTACAGAAATGGAACTAATTGAAAGTAACATTTCACATGTATATGTAGGCATTGTGTCATAGTTAGTCATAGTATTATTCATTCATGAATCTGGAAGTTGATTCCACCATTTGAACACTCACATTTCTTGATGATTTTTGCTGAAGATGAACCCGTTTGCTCTACAGGGAAATTGGCTTTAGGAATGCTTCATGTGTTGGATAGGTCTGAGCTTTGTGCTTATGATTCAAGAGTATTTTCTGACATTTGAATACACAAATCCCTGTCTTTTTCTTGTGTAATATGAATGATGTAATTGTGTGTGTTTTGATATGCAGGTGGGCAGGGAATACAGGCGTGTGGTGTTGGAGGCTGGCGGTTCAATGGATGGCATGGATATTTTGAGAACGTTTCTGGGCCGCGAGCCATGCCAGGACTCATTTTTTCAATGTAAAGGACTCACCCAAACACTAACAGAACAGAATTCTCATTAAGTTTGGAATATCAATAACTGGAAGTGAATTGAATATGTGTATTCATCTTTATTATTATTATTATTATTATTATTATTATTATTATAAATAGTGTTATTATAAATCAAACGTGTTATGTATTCATTTATCTGTTGATTGATTTCTTGACACGTTTTTTTTTATTATTTATTTATTTATTTATTTAAGTTGAATCATTAAAAAAAAAAAAAACCTAATCACTGTTCAGGTCACTTTTACCTGAATTGTTTTTATTCATTTTTTTTTTTTATATAAAAATGTCTTCCTTAATGAGAGCGGCACAAGACTTTGAGACTTTTTCTAAACTTGCCGCCTGAACGCACACAAATTGGACTAGATTTGATGAGTCTTATGTGGTATTATTGAACAGTCCCCAGTTCGTACTGTTCCGGTCAGATTTGACCCGCCACAGGAAATGAATGGGTGAGACTATAACGGAGCAATTGTTTTTTTATTTGTCAAATAAAAATCAATAAATCAGACACAATACAGAACACACACACACATAAATGAAGGGGTGAGACTATAAAACATCCACAATGCTGAGCACACACATACATTCAGTACACACATGGACACACACACACACAAGCGCACATAAAATAAATGAATGGGTGAGACTATAAGAGCAATTGTTTGGAATTTTGTCTAATAAAAATCAATCATACACAAAGCAGAACACACACATACTTCAAGGTCAGATCAAATTTTAGTCTTACCCCACTGTGAGAAAGTTTATGCTTAGGTTTTGGAGCTGCAAACCATGGTTAGGTTTGACTATATGTCTATATTGTGGCACCATTGCAAAATCTCACCCTTCAACACAAGCCTTTTAAAACAAATGCTACCATTTTATAAATAAATTAGTTTTATGTCTAAATATAAATCCGATGCATAACTTGCGATAATATGTGGAAATTAAGTTTGTTGGCTAATAGAGATAAGCCGATGCATGGAGCACTGAAGCCAGCTACTGGCCATAGTTGTCATTTGATGTAATTGGTATTTTTACCCCAGCAGTTGTCACCCAAACCCCTAATGCATTATTATATTTACAATCTTTCAATGAAATAGTTTTTATTGAAGTGAAGATAATATAAAATGTGCTTATTTTATATGAACATGAATGGAGTAATTGAGTAAATTAAAAGTCAAAAATACAATAAAATACCAAAAGAAATGCATAACTTTAGTGTTTTTGGAACTAAGTGAACGAATAAGTGACAGTAACAGTAGATGAACACTAGGTGGAGACAAACATCAACTTTTCACTTATAATAGCAGTCGCTTACTTATTGTATACAGTTTCTCACCCAGCCTAAAACTACTTGCTTAATATATTAAACATAAATCAAGAAAAAGCCTTAATACTGCATCCAGATTTGTTGTCTTAACATCATGTTTAAAAGAATAAAATTATATATAGACACATTTGTGTCTTCCTCTACACGTTTATTGTTAAACCAGTGCTAAAAAGAACATTCCAAGGTTTAAACGAGTTTATGACTAGAATTATCTTTAAAAAAGAAAATGTGTATTAGTTTGAAGAAATTAAAATGCCTCTACGAAATGCAGCCAACCTTGCGACGAAAATGTGATGCACTTCCTCCCGCTGCCCTTCAATTGGTAGAAAACGATTCATTGCCGATAACTCGCATTTATCATTGGTTTAAACTGCACAGCTGTTGCTCTGTGTTGATGTCTAATGGAAACCTATTGGACCTGATAATGCTAAAAACCCAGCTTTAGCACTAGCATTTGATTCATTTTGGGGAGTCGATTCGAGTGATTCATTTTAATGAACCGGTTCCGTAAAAGATTCACTGAGTCGTTTGATTTCTCACTTAGAAGTGTTTATATTACTGTTTTGATTACATTACTCAGACTGTTTAAAATGTTTTGCTCTTTAACAAAAAGTATTTCTGACATGGTAATACCCCAGAAAACACAGAACGTTCCTGCAACGCTAGCATATGGTTCCCATTTGGTTCTTTTTCCGGAACTATTTCCTAACATTCTAACGTTTTCTTTAGGTTATACTTTAAACCATAAATTAACATTCCCAGAATGTTGCAGGGAGGTTTTGTGTCACAACGTTAAAAGAACTAATACTTCTCTACAGTGGCAGTTCTAGAAGGGGCTGACAGAATCCTGCTCATCGGCTAAATGTCTATAAGATATATTTCAATAAGTCTTGGATGCCAAGACTACATTTAGCAGATGTTTTTGAGACGTTTATGATTGAGAATGTTTGTAAATCTGGTCTTTTTATGATGTTTAGCATATGTTTATTAGATTGTGATGCTTTCCAGATGAAACACTCTTAAAAGACATCTCAGAGATGAACGTGTGCTATCTGCCTAAATTTTAACTGGAAAGTTCTTGCAGTCGAATGATTTACAAACGCTCTGAGAATCGGTTCGATCGAATAATTCAAAAGAACAATTCGTTGGCGAATCTACCCTCACCATGTCGCACAACTGTAGTTCAGACTGTCCCAGTGCTTGACTGCCGCTTCTCTGCCCCATCCCTCCAATGACCGCTTCTCCGTGTCTCAATGTAAATCAATTACGTCGGCGACCGTTTTGGTCGCCCTTTTTATTCTAAAGACACTTTTCTTTGTCAATCTCTAGTCTCGTCGAAACATATTTTATTGTGTCGCTAAGAAAACTTTCGCGCAGCTGTGGGCAACTTTTCGTCGAGCTGAGGGGAAGAAAGCGTTAGCTCATTCAGCTAGCAACAGCAGCAGCTTTCTTCGGATTTTCCAGCATCTACTGGAGTCAACTAGCACTGTATTCCGCTGGGTTTTAAATGTTTTTGTGTGTCCAGAAGTGAACTGACCCTTATGGATTAGCTGGATAATTCCCCCCCTCGTAAATGAAAGGAGAATATCGGAAAGATTCGGTTTAAGGTGAGTACAAGACATTTTTATTTGTCCTTCAGCTCGCCTCAGTGTCTTCCTCACTGCTAGCCGAATCGTGCTATGAACGGTGGGGAGTCATTTATTTGGTTTCTTTATGTCGTGTCCTGTTAAACCCGTTGTTTTGTTGCTCTTTGAATCGTTTTAGGGTGATTTTGATGTTTATCAGAATATACAACCACAAGTATGTTTTTATAGTATAAAGAAAGACGCGTGTAGCATCGCAGACATGACTGACTGGATTCGAGGATGCATTGCCGATTCTGACTAAATCACAAAAAACATCACAATTTATAAGCCTCCAATGTTTTCGAATCAGCTTGAAATGATTTATTTAAACTCTATTAATAATTAAACGAGGTTTTATGTTCATGTTTATTACATTAGCCTCTCATAGCTACACATCCTGTTTTCAGTCTTCCATTGAAAGAGAATGTGTAGCGCGAGATCTTACGATGTGTCGTTTATTTTCAAACTGTATGATCGTATCATTTAAATGTATCATCTAACCACCGTGCCGTGTTCTACATTCACTTCCGGCTCGGAACAGGTTCTTTGGGTAAAACCAGAGTATCATGATGATACCTGACTATTACTATGATCAAACCAGTGATTGCCATTTCACTAATTGATCGGATTAGTATATCTCTGGTATTAACGGCTTTACGAGTGCAGTGATCGTAAACAGTGATTCACTCCAGTTGGAAAGCCATCACGAGTTCCGCAACCGCCGGACAACCGAGGCTGCTCAATGTCTGCTGTTTGTTTATTTAATTTTAGGACAGACTCGCACTCAGGATAGAGGAATTGATGCCTGTAATGCTGCTTCTACCATAGGACATGTGAAATAAAAAATATTCTAGTGCGTTATTGCTCCGAGGTTGCTATGTTTAAAATATGAACATTTGTTATTGTGGATTGCATATTGATGAGAATTGTTTGAGTTTATATTGAAATCTCATCTAGTTTTCATTGTAGAATGTTTATTATTACTATAAACGCATACAGTCTACACCGATCAGCCACAGCATTAAAATCACCTGCCTAATATTGTGTAGGTCCCCCCTAATGCCGCCAAAACAGTGCCAACCCTCATCTCAGAACATCATTCTGAGATGATATTCTTCTCACCATAATTGTACAGTGCGGTTATCTGAGTTACCGTAGACTTTGTCAGTTCCAACCATTCTGGTCATTCTCTGTTGACCTCTCTCATCAACAAGGCATTTCTGTCCACAGATCTGGCCATCACTGGATGTTTGCTGTTTTTGGCACCATTCGGAGTAAATTCTAGAGACTGTTGTGTGTGAAAATCCCAGGAGATCGGCAGTTACAGAAATACTCAAATCAGCCCATCTGGCACCAACAATCATGCCACTGTCCAAATCACTGAGATCCATTTTTTCCCCATTCTGATGGTTGATGTGAACATTAATTGAAGCTCCTGACACATATCTGCATGATTTTATGCGCTGCACTGCTGCTACACGATTGGCTGATTAGATTATCACATGGATGATTGTTGGTGTCAGACGGGCTGATTTGAGTATTTCTGTAACTGTTGATCTCATGGGATTTTCACACATAACAGTCTCTAGAATTTACTCAGAATGAGGCCAAAAACAAAAGAACATCCAGTGAGCAGCAGTTCTGTGGACAGAAATGCCTTGTTGATGAGAGAGGTCAACAGAGAATGACCAGAATGGTTAGAACTGACAAAGTCTATGGTAACTCAGATAACTGCTCTGTACAATTGTTGTGATAAGAATATAATCTCAGAATTCTGTTCTTGCATGCTGGTTGGCACTGTTTTGGTGGCACAAGGGGGACCGTCACAATATTTGACAGGTGGTTTTAATGTTGTTGCTGATCGGTGTAGATGATTTGGCATATCTAAAAACAGTTTGAGACATTGAGATCTCTTCTGAAACTCTAGAAGAGACTCCTGGGGTCAGAGCAAATACTCAATTTGTTCTCCGTTTAATCTCAATGTTTTGGCAAAACATTTGAGGCGTTAAAGAGATCTCCTTTTAAAATAATTTTGCACTTTAAAAGTGTAATTTCAGTAGGAATAAAGCAATTTTTAGTCTTTTTAAATGCGTTAGTCCGACCAAAATCATACCAGTCTGGTTTCTCAGAAATCAAGCTAACAGACCTAGATAATGTGGTTGCAGATCGGTTCAGTGTTCAACAGGGTTGTGTTTGTTGCGGATCGTTGTAGCAGGTGATAAATGGAGCTAATAGGATAAGGTGACTTCAGGGAGATTATTGCCACTTGCACGGATCATCTCCCCCTACGGCTAATCCTTATTTTCTGCATCCAGCAACAAAGAGATTGGAAGAGATCCTGCATGTGTGATCTTCCCTCAAGGCAAGATTCTGCTCGAGGCTTGACTCTAGGTTACACCAAAATATTTTTGAGTATTCCTATTTGACTAGGCCTATACCTATTCTAAAGAGATCCCTTTATATACAATGATTCTGTGGCGATATTTAACCAACTCGGGATGGTTTCTTTACACTGCCCTTTTATTATGGACTGTGATCTCATAAAGAGATTTCATCTGCTGGGTGCTAAGTCAGGAATTGTAGTGCAGGTGCTTTTGCAGAACGCTTACAGAAGAATTTTCTCATCTAAATAAAGAATGATAACAAATGTGTTCTTTATTCATGCCAAGGCAGGTTTTACTGTTCTGTGCGTCATATGCCTAAAGATGGGGTTGTGTGAGGTTAAATCAAGATAAAAACCTGTGTGCATGCTAAACTGCATTTCTGTACCTCATCCAATCTGACCTTGTCTTTTCAACACTATAAGGTTTTAGTTATTCAAGTCTGTTGCGAAGATGATGACTGTGGCATACTGCCCTACTTCTCTTATATTACAGCTATATGCAGCATAGTACAGGATAATGCACAGTATGCATTCTTTATGCATGGGATTCCCAGATGACCTGCTACATTTGCCAAACATATGCAGTATACAGTTTCCAGATTGCCAAGCGTTAAAATGTGTTATATAAAACTGTATACAAAAAAAAAGTGGTATTTGTTAACAGGACACCCCTTGTGGCAGTAAAGGTGCACGTAACAACATGATCACACCTGCAATTTGTGCTTAAGGGACCCTCAATTAGAATGCTTTATATGCTCATAAATGCTCAAAATTTGGCTAAAAGTTGATTAGCTAGTGTAACAAATCAGATTCTTAATGTGGAAAGGAGGAAGCGGGAACCAAATGTAGATTTTAACACAAACACTGAACTGAAAAATAACAACACGCGTTGACACACATCTCTGTGTCTCTCTCTCTCTCTCTGGCATCATTGGCTCCTCCTTTATCGCTTTCCCACTGATTAAGCAACTCATCACCGGGTGTGCATCCCCACGGCCCGTCCACGCCCTCCTTGTCACATACCAACACCGGACTTAGATGGGAGGGGAGAGAGAAAGAGTGAGACAGAGAAGGGAGAGAAAAGAAAAGGGGGAAAAAAAAAACTCAGGTTCCTGCCATTTGGTCCTCAGACAGCTGTTCAGCAGTCCTCCGCGACGCCGGGCGATGGCACTGGATTTCGCCTCCTGGTGGACGGCGGCTCCTCTGTCCCCTTGCAGCAGTGGTTCTTTCACCTCCTGGTGGATGGCAGTGGGTTCTCCGTCCCCTGGCAGATGGCAGTGTAACAAATCAGGTTCTTAATGTGGAAAGGAGGAAGCGAGAACTGGATGCACATTCAACAAGACCATTATTTAACACAAACGCTGAACTGAAACATAACAACACAAGTTGGCACGCACAGCTCCATGTCTCTCTCTCAATTCAATTCTGTGGGCTTTATTGGCATGGAAGTTTCAAAAAACAATGTTGTCAAAGCATCATATAGAATAAATAAAATAAAAGCAAAATACATTTCTCTCTCTCTCTCTCTCTCTCTCTCTCTCTCTCTCTCTCTCTGCGTGCCCTTTATCTCTCTCCCACTGATTGGGCAACTCAGTGCTGGGCGTACATCCTCACGGCCAGACCACACCCTCCTAATCGTCACAGCTAGGCAGAGGTGGATTTTCAAAATGCGCATTAAGGTGATTAGAGAGTTCATTACAAAAATAGGGTTTCATATTTTTATAAGGAGTTTATTTGCAAAATGATGACGTCTTTTGACCATTTGTGCCATAGGTGTAATTTTAGGTAGGGATGATATGGACATGTCCCTACTGACTTTCAGGATATCGAAAAAGTCCCAGCCAACATCTGGGCAATTTTAACACACAGAAAATACTTAGTTGTTAAAATGAACATAAAAACAAATTGATGTCCTTAGTATAATTATTAATGTGTAAATGATTGCCCTACCTCTTCTGAAGCGGCGCATACAAGGTGCTGTCACGTGACACCTGTTACTTTCTCAGTGCTGTTCAGGATGTACCAATCACAGTTTTTTGTAAGATTTAAAAAAAAATTATAATTTGGAGATTACACGGGTAGATTTCCATTGGTATTTTATGTTCAGACCTTGAAGTTAGTAGGTTTAAGCAATCCTACTTTTTGTTTACAAAAACGTCCTGAGTCTTGCAAGCTGCCTAGTTGAGTATTCTGCTTTTCCGGCCAGTAAGCACTCTCTTGAGGAAGACTCTTTCAAATTTGAACGATTGTGTCAGAGGTGCGGGATTTTAAGATGCTGGTACAACTCCCAATAAATGTTTGTTGTGCACATTGGAGAAGAGCATCAGGATTAGAAAGTAATGTTTTGTCAGTAAAATAAGGCATTTGTCAAAGTCATTAATTGTAGGCTAAGCCTAAAGCCTGCTTTGTTCAGGAGGCCTATGTTTTCAGATAAACATGTAAGTACATCTAAATAAGCAATATGAGAAAAGATTATGTGGGAGTGAGGGGAGTTGGAAAGCAGAGTAAAATGGGTTAAAATTTCAATGCTCTATTCTGCTTATAATATTGTTTATTTTGTGATGTCATTTTGCACATGTAAATTGTTTATTTACCTTTTGTTTTATGGTGGATAGTGACATTCTGTCAAATGTATTATGTCCAAAAAACAAAAAAATGTATGTCCCTTGGATATTATTTTCTCGAGGTAAAAAAAAAAAATCTTCAAAAAAAATCTTCCAAAGTTGTGGAAAAATGTCTTAAGGACAACAAAGTCAAGGTATTGGAGTTGCCATCACAAAGCCCTGACCTCAACCTGATTAGAAAATTTGTGGGCAAAACTAAAAATGCACATGCAATCAAGGAGGCCAACAAACCTGACTTGGTTACACCAGTTCTGTCTGGAGGAATGGGCCAAAATTCCAGCAACTTATTGTGAGAAGTTATTGTTTAATTGCTACACAGGCATTTTGTCATGGAACAAACATAGTTTATTTGGACATGTACTGCAGTACCATGGTCCACTTACAAAAAAAGTTATAACACCACATGATGCTACCATGTTTTTGGACATGTAACATGTTTTGACCATGTTTTTTTTACTTGTACCATAATAGTACCGTGTTTATGGGACATGTACCACGCTTCTACCATGTTCTTTAGACATGTAGCATGCTTCTATGCTTTTTGGACATGGTAGTACCATGTTTTTTTATGGACATCTACAGTCTATATGCCATTTTTTTTAAAGCCTAATGGTATAACCAACTGATACCTTCACTTTACCACGGTACTGCCACATTTCCTTTTTGTAAAGGTTGTTTATGATTCAAAACAATGTTCTTGCAGTCATGTGATTTAGAAATGCTTTACAAATCAATTCAAAAGAAAGATTGTTTGACAGCAGAACAAATCTTCTCCAGCTATTAACATCGTTTTAATAATGGCGTTGAGCTGAATGTAATTATATTAAATGACAAGGTTTTAACAATGGAAAATAAAGTACTGCGTCAGACTCATTCATTTTGCACTCAACTGCACAATTGGAGATTTATTACTTCTTCCCTAACCCGTTGTCTTCTAAAAAGAAAATATTTAGACTGATGTACTAGATATGTTACAGCTTGGCTGTGCATTGTATGTATGTGATAGAGATATGTGTATGTGCTATGGAATGTTTCCATTAAATTAGGAGAGTGCCGGAGTCGGAATCTCTTCTCTAAGTGTTTCTGCACATTCCGCCCCTACAGAGCCCCTCACAGCACCGACATTTCTCCAGCGTCATAGACTTTGTTCACACACTCAACGTTATGTTGCCCTGTTGTTAATTATTTTAATTAAATTATTATTTTTGGAACGTACCAAATTAAACAATTCCTTGTAAAATTTACAGCATTAACTAAGAGAAAATGTCTTTATCTAAGTAAAATGCACATTATAACTGAAATATACCCAAATCAATCATAATTTAATCAAAAGTATCAAAATTGTAATCGAATCAAACCATGAAAGCACAATGCAAATTTTTGTGAGTTTTGTGAGATTCACCCATTAGCACAATCATCAGTTTATTGACTTGTGCAGAGTAGTCAGTTTTATTAAAGACAGTAGCTGAGTTTACAATAATGAATCCTGCTGATAACCTTCATGAAATGTGATATGCAAATACGTGTTGATGTACCAAACAATTTTCATAGCACCATGCTGCATGAATGCATTCAATGCGTTACAAGGCCATGTCGTTCCTTTCAGCAAACTTTACAATGTATTGCATGCAAACAAAGCATTAGCCTACATGCTTCTTTGCTTACCTGTTGAGCAGAGTTCAGGGTGTCATTATCTTTTTAAATCACCTTTTCAGCTAGACATACTTCTAACTTCTATTGCAATTGTTTTGTGCAACGACACTGTTAGAAACATATTTTTAGTAGCAGGAATAAGCCCATTTCAATTGCAGACTTATTAAAATGGATGTTGATATTGTAGGAGGCCCGTAGCATTTCCTAGGCGACGTCAGTTTGCATAACATTTGACATTTGAGTCTGTCTGGCAGATCTGGCATCTGTGCCGTCAGCTTTCCCTGGCTGATACGACTGGTCCTATGACCCACTTACATGAACATCTGTCTCTCTTTTCCAGAATGCATGGCTGTTTTATCATTACA
Organism: Moxostoma hubbsi; assembly: GCA_032164185.1. Taxonomy (NCBI): domain Eukaryota; kingdom Metazoa; phylum Chordata; class Actinopteri; order Cypriniformes; family Catostomidae; genus Moxostoma; species Moxostoma hubbsi. Next base: position 6,338,790 of record JAVLUX010000125.1, read on the forward strand.
CACAAATCCTGCTTATCATCAGCCGCTTTCAGTTTAATAAATCAAGCGCATAAACGCAAATGTAAAAATCTCTCTTAAGACCATAAACACAGGTGGAGGAGAATTGAAGTGTCAGATTTAAGATTGTGAGCGGCAAGAGTTTACCTCTATGATGAAAGGGCTTTGTGGTTTATCTTCTGTTTCAGATATAAGAGAACAGCGTGTGATAGGGCTGCATGATTATGACAAATTATAATTGATCATAATTTATCTGGATATTGTCTTTACAATTAATTTAGATTAATAGAATTTATATTCAAATACTTCATTGTGGGTGGATCAACTGCATGCTCTACGCATCAGGAAATTAAGACTAGTTGCCTAAACGGTCAGCTTGACACTGGCCCTCTGAGAAACAAAGCTTTTATTCTTATTTTGAATGAATTGTACACAGAATGCGAGCAACAGATATGTCTGTGATTGGTCACAAATAGAACATTTATAAATAAAATAGAAATAGAACATTTTAATGCAACAAAATTAGTTACATAGACTGGTATCAGTGTTTCCCACAGGATTTTTTGAGACTGGTGGGTGGACCTCAGACCCTCTGGGGGGTCTGGGGCATGCTCGCCCATAAACAAATTGTGCACATCAATCTTGTGCACTTTAAAGAGCAAAATTAAAGAGGCTAGATCTATGAAGAACTTTGTGCTCTGGTAAACAATGTTATGCTATAGTAGTAATTAAATCATAAAAGCATTGGTTGTATAGATATGAATGGTGATGACATGGCAAAAAAGTCACAGCTACAAAGCACGATAAACAAGACGGAGTTTAACACCGTTCACAAATGGTAAAAACACAAAATCGACTAGATCATACATTTGAGCCATTAAATAAATTAAACAAAAGTGGTTTCCTGTGTTGAACTTGCTCCTCAGATGCTGACTGGGAGTGAGGGATGCTTTGCCAAAGCAACAGCGCAAAACACAACGCTATAGGTCTTTAATGTTATTATGAGAAGTGTACAAATATTTTCGCTTCATTATGAAACTGTGGTGTGATGCCATCCTCTAGGTAATTAATGGGAAACACTGTGCTATAATTGACAATTTTTACAATAAGAAAATTGTGGCAGATAATTGTAATCTCGATTGGTTATTCGATTAATTGTACAGCCCTAATTGGAAGGCTGCGTTTACACTGTGATCCGATATATTGACACTCCTCCGATTATTTACGTCCACTTAATTTTGCTTGAACTATCCCTTTTTTAATTCTGCCATCATTTGTGGAACACAAAAAGGACATTTTAGGGACTGATTGCCACAGTCCATTCAGTTTTAATGCATGGATAAAAGAGTAGGTAGTGTCCACTTCCGTAAAAATTTCTCCTCTTGTGTTCCACAGCAGAAAGAAAGTCATACGGTTCGGAACGACATGCTGTTTGGTGCTGTTCAAACTAGAGGTCGACCAACAGTGGATTTTGCTGATACCAATAACAAAGGTGGTGAAAAAGGCAGATAACTGATTAATCGGCTGATAGTTTTTAAAATCGATTGATAGAATGATGATGACTTGGCTCGTTACGCATATGTATTTCACCAGATGAGGTTTAATGAGGAATAAGGTTTATTTTACAAGATATGAAGTTGGAGACACAATGTATGTGCTGTCGGGGGACATTTCCCATATATTCGCTTCAGTTTAAAACACTTGATTATCTAATCAAAATAACAAATTGTGCATTGAAGTAAGGATAAAAATATTATCTGAATACTGCAGAATGAAGCCGTTCTATATGTAGAGTCCTCTAACGTCGGGCTGCCACAGAGGAACAGGGAGGAATAATAATAAAATAAAAATACTGTCAATTGATTAATCTGTAAAAACCGATGTAGTGGTCTGCCTCTTATTTAAACACATTTGAACGGATCAGCGCTTGCGCTACAAGCCCAATGTGGTCACATGCATTTTCGAACACCTACGAATGTGGACATTTTTATTGGAAATATGGTTGTGAGTCTATGATTGACACTTGTGCTGCAAACCTAGTTTCCCCAAGAGGCATAATAAATGCTAACTGAACCCCATTTGTTAGCTTTTTCCTTGTTTGAAATGGATCTCTTTATATGCATCTTAATTCCAGGTGTAAACGGGCCTGTGTTTACATTATTAAGCCCCGCCAGACAGTGCTTTAAATTATGACTTTGCCCTCCGTTGTTCAATGGGTTTGCTCAGCTATCGGTGTGATGTGCAGTTTTTGGCAATCTCTTCCCTCTTTTGGAGCATTTATCTTTCCATACCGCTTATAAACATTAAACATGCTCTGTGATTTTGAGGAAAGTTTATTGTGATTGGTTATTTAACAAGAGGATGCGAGGGATTTCAACATTTCTGAAATAAACTACTAAACGAATACATCGTAATCACGCTCTTATTGCTCTCATGCCAGTGCACATTAAGCCATTTAACAGATGCTTTTATCCAAATCGTAATCTCGTTACAGTGTACAGACAGTAAATCCTTAACACACAAGAGAGTGATAAAAAGACCCAAGAGGAACTAGAGCAGAAGTAAGTGACTGTCAGATGGAATACTGGTGTATGAGCAAGGTGTGGAAGTCATCTTCCATATCCTAGAACATGTAGCTTTGCATCTTTTGTGCTTCTGTAGAGAGTATGCTCCTGTATGGCTGTGAAACTTGGGGTGTCACACAGCAGAACATTTAACGTTTGCAAGTGTTTGTCAATAAATGCTTTCGTCATATCCTAAATATCTTTTGGCCCAACTGCATCTCAAACCAAGATCTGCTTGAGCTCACTGGTAAAAATGCAATGGCCAATGAAATCAAGAAACGTAGTTGGGGAGGGAGTGGTCATGCCCTCTGTTGGCCTCTAGAAGACATCAGTAGAAATGCGCTTGATTGGAACCCCCAAGGCAGTTGTAGTCCCGGGTGACCAAGCAATACATGGTGCAGAATGGTAACGAAAGAAGCCAAAGGCAATGGCAAACCAAGGCACTGGCGAACAACTGTGAGGCGTGGAGATGTTGGAATGATGCGCTATGCTCCTCATAGAAGCCACAGCAAGCAAGCAAGACGGACCAATCATTGCAGTCTTAGCTCTTCCTCCTTCACAGCTGTGCTTCTTAAAGTGTCAGGGAGATGCATATCACACTGCATGTATCGCTAGCAGACAAGAAACTGTGTACAACGTTTTTTTTTTTTTTTTTTTTTTTTTTTTAAATAGACTCCGTCCAATCCATGATCTGTTTAATTCAGGGCTATGCTTGATGACTAATTTAGAAATGCCATTTCCTGTAGTACATGATAGTAGCTAGTAGCTGTGTGATCAACGCTGAGTTCAATCACCACAAGATTTATCATGTTAAATAAATGGGTCACCCAAAAATACAAGCTGTATTAGGACTACAGACTAAATAACAAAGAAATGATGGGTGTGAATTGTCTTCCAGTTCTGTTTAACCTCGCTGGCCTTCCACAAGTGGAAAGTTATGCATAATTTCATCCTACTCACTTGTGTGCCCTCAAAAGTCCTCTGTTGTTATATCTGTGGAACTTTCATTTTGTGTTCTATTTAAAGTTTGCAACCATTAGCTTGTTGAAGTTGTTATGAACTGTGCAGAGAGAAACTGGGATATACATCATGTAAGACACCGGTAAACAGATATATGGGCATTTTTTTATAAGGAATATGCTAGTCCCCCCCCCCCCCCAAAAAAAATATATTCTCTCATCACTTACACTCATGCCTTCCCAGATGTGTATGACTTTTTCTTCTGTCAAACACAAATGAAGATGTTTAGATGAAATTCTCAGCTCTTTGGTCCATTCAATGCAAGTGAATGGGTGCCAGAAATTTGAAGCTCCTAAAAGCACATAAAGGCAGCATAAAAGTATTCCATAAGACTCCAGTGGTTAAATCAATGTCTTCAAAAGCAATATGATAACGCAACTCCTTACATGCCCACAAAACGGTGTTTCATCACAGTCCTAGTAAAACATTCAGTCAGTGAACGGGTTAAATAATTTACAGCAAAGAGTTTTGCAAATATCAGAAATATCCACAGTCGCTAACGTTAATGAATAAATAGAATACAATAGTCACTTTTTTTCTCACAGACTAATAGCTGTTTATTAGTGCACAGCATAGTTACAGATGTTATAAACAGATGTGGCTTACTTGTCGCATTTCTTTTATGAAACATAATAAGTATATGAGAAACTGTTTCACATGATTACTTAAAAGCAAATTCTTCCATTTAAAATAAACCCGAATACAGTGAGATGATGTGTAGATTCTGAGGTACTGTAATCTTCACGGCGCACGTTTGACATCTGAAGTCGGGCGGCTGCTCCCGGGTCCTAGTGCCAGCTGGATTTAACCTCTGTCAGTGTGACCTTTTTTTTGTTTTTGTTTTTCTCACAGTAACATTGTTTTGACCCGGTGCGACTTATAGTCAGGTGCGACTTGATTTCCGGAAAATACTGTAATAGAAATGGAGGATTTTTTTTTTTAAATGAATGCAGATTATTGGCTGAGGATTTTTGTTGTTGTTGTATTTCTTTATGATGTTTACCTTCAGAAATAACCTCCTTTAAATTCTTGATTGACATGAAATTGACTTACTATGGCTATGTTCAGACTGTCAGCCAAAATCAGATTTTTTTGGAATCCAATTATATTTAGCAAGTCTGAACAGCAAAAAAATAACATTTAAATATATTTTACAAATCCATTCATATGTGGTTTTGAAATCCAAATACATTTATGGATATCCATTTCTGACTGAGCACTCTGATCAGATCACTTGTGGCTTTTTGGCAAGCACCGCTCGCATTATTTTATTAGAAAATGTACGAATCAAATCATTTATTTATACCAGCTGTAATGAATGACAGTTACTCAATTCACCAATTCAGAGAAAGCAATACACTTTAGAAAATGATTGCACACCCTGAATATGTTTTGATTTGTTTGTGCTGCTGTTGATCAGCTTCGTTGTATCATTGGAAATCCTTTGAAGATCCTGAAATGCCATAAAATTAAGTGCCATGCACCATTGCTGTGGTTTTTGTGCAGTAATGTCCATTATCAGAGGTTCCAATCGCAATGGTGAAAAATGAGCCTGAGATGGATTGTGTTTTCTTTGGTCAGCATTTGCACCGCCAGCAGAGGTTTGTGTTTCCAGGTAGAGGGAAAAAGAACATCTAGTTTTACTAGACTGTAAAGGAATGGATCACACAAAAAAAAATCTAATTTTGTCATCATTTACTCATTTCCATTTTGTTTCAGACCAGAATAGCTTTCTTCTGTATTGTAATTGCATGGAAAAGATTGACCATTACATCATTTAAAAATCTATTTTTGTATTCCAAGGAATCAGTTCAGTTTTTCTATTCAACCTCTCCATTCAGTCCACAGTTCTTCTGATCCATCTTGTAAATTCTAGAGAACAAGCAGTTGGCGACAGCAGCGTGTGAACATGTGTCCCTGAAGATATGATAGATATGCGAGGCATTACAAAGCACAAATGAAGCAAAGCATGAAGTCGCAGTCTCTAGTAGAGTGGTCGTTCCCAGGCCTGCTGCAGAACTGCCTTAAACTTTGCCCTGTCAGAGGTCATTAAAACGGCCTCTCTGGACCTCAGACATCAGAAATATGTCACTGCTCTAGTCAACATTGTACTTTTATTGCCCTCAAGTATTTTGGATCGATGGCTGTCTGTAGGCAAAACAATAGTGGCAGCTGAGTAAGACAACAATACTTTCCAGAAATGGCTTTGAGTAATGCAGTGTACTATTCCTTTCATTCAGGTTGAAAAGTTTAGTGCAACTAAGCACGTGATTGCAGTGTAGAAAGCTTTGAGTAAAGGAATATTCTGGGTTCAATACACGTTAAGCTCAGTCGACAACATTTGTGACAATATTGATTACCACAAAAATGTATTTTGTAAAATCGAGGTTACAGTGAGGCACTTACAATGGAAGTGAATGGAGGGTTTAAAGGCAGAAATGTGAAGCTTATAATTTTATAAAGGCACTTGCATTAAATCTTCTGTTAAAACTTCTGTATTATTCGAGCTTTAAAGTTGTTTAAATTACATTTATACAGCGGTTTTGGGTTACTATTTTCATAGCATAAAGCTCCTAGAGCGACAGTATTGCTCACTAGAAAAGTCAATTTTGAATAAATGGTCAGAACGGTCACATAATTTAGCTCCGTGAGCATGTTACCGAACTGATGTGGAGTGCTCATCTGAGTGCGTTTATGGTGCCAGCATCCGCCACTGAATCGAAATCAAGTACAGCAAAAATTCCAACGTGAAGATCGCAATATATATACACAGTATTTGAAACTAGGCCAATATCAGATGTTATTAATAAAACAACAGGAACACTTTACGAGGGCATTTCCTGCCCCCATATTTTGAATTTAGGGGGCATTTTGCCCAGAGTCCTCATAAATTTGATGGGCCACTAGAGAGATTGAGATGAGAGATGTAAAAGGTGATTAAGTGTCTCTCTTCACCATGCATCTGGTACACAAAGCATTTTTGCCATTTCTGCCTTTCTTGTGAAGTGTGCTACATTATGACTAATGATGGATCGCCAAGATGTGAAAGGCGTCAAAACTATAGATCGCTCCAATGTCACACTTGCAATGTTAACAGCTTTTTAAATTATAAACAGGAGCAATAGGTTTATGGCATTGCTCGCTAATGGAGATGCAATATTATGCCATTTGCACGTTGAAGTTTAAAAAGGTTTATACATCTGCAAGTTCAGTAACTACGTGATAAACAGGGGTGTAAAAAGTACTTAGAAATTATCCTTAAATGAAAGTATGGATACTGAGTGAAAATTTCACTCAGTTAAAATGCCAAAATCATACTTGTAAAAAAGTATTCATATTAAATTGTACTTAAAAGGGTTAGTTCACCCAAAAATGGCAATTATCGAAAAATTGACACCCTCAAGCCATCCTAGGTGTATATGTCTTTCTTATTTCAGCCAAACACAATCAGAATTATATTTAAAATTATCCTGGCTCTTTCAAGCTTTATAATGGGAGTGAATGGTACCTTTAGATTTTGAAGCCCAAAAAAGAGATCCATCCATCAAAAAAGTAATCCTTACGGCTCCAGGCAGTTAATAAAGGTAATTCAAATCTAAAAAGTTAATAAATATCCATATTTCTAACTTTCTAAACTATAATCACTGGCTTCCGATAATGGCCATCCACGTATTCACAAGAGAGTATGACGTTGGCGTAGCGTAAGCTCCGGTGAGAAGTGTAGAAGTGCCTTGTTTACAGCAAAAGAAAACGGCATAAAGAAGTGACCGGTTAATTGATTTGATTGGTTCATCTGTATCTATTGGTTTAATAATTCGCAGCTGCACTGTAAAATTAATAAAAGTGTGCGGGAAATTCCAGTGCTATGAATATGGAACTTGTGGGAATTATTGAAATTGTGCGCAATACCCACGGTGAATTTCAGGCCCTGAGCAGTTTCATACACAAACCTGCAAACTCATCAACATCACTTTGGTAATTCTTGAAGTAAACAACCATTAGTAACATTTGTGTATGGTGACTAGATTCAAAACTGACTGCCACCTTCACCATTGTAACGGGTCCTTCAGTATCATGTAAATGTTATATCACCCCTTGTGGTCTCCCAAAGTTATTACACTAGACTACATTAAACAGAAGGCCAAATGACAGTGAATTAGGCTGCACACAAATTAGGCTTCTAATTTACATGTATGCTAATCTTATTTTATTACCCAACTTTAAAATCTATGTATTGATATTTTATGACATTCCTAGTATTAACTAATACGTTATCACATAACCTTTCAGTGTTGCTAACTGTCCACAATGTAAAATAATTTACATATTAATTTATTTATTGTATAATGAATGGAACATAGTCATGTTAAACGGGTATTTATTGTCAACTGTCATCTCATGGGAATGTGGTATCTTGGCTGGAAAATCTAGTAATGCAATATGTTATATATTTGCTCTTTTCCAAAATCTTGTCCTGGCACTAGCTGCTTGCTCTCTTGTTTGGACTAACACCAGTATTTTGTACTGCACAGCATCCAATGCTATTCCAGACTCCTGTTGTAGGTCTTTATATGAGGCAGATGGTAGACGTGTTAGCCACATGCCATCAGCATGCTGAGGGACTCCCTCTATGTCTCAGACCAGCCTTGGGTTTGGCAAACACAGCGTTTTCCAAAGGCATGGGAACACCATAGCTATGATCAGCTCACCAGGCATCAGACTCTGTTATAGTGATGCTTGTTCAAGCTACTTGGCAACTTTTGCCTCTGTGGAAATACTCTGTTCTTCTTTAAATCTTAACAAGTCTTGGCCGCCTCTGTTTTTTGATTGGGAATGTTGCTGAAAGCGGGAGAGGGTCTGTTTTATCTGTGGATCGAGTGGGAGCTTCTTGTTATGTCAGCCTCTTCGTTCCTGCCAGTGTGGGTGGCTTTGGTTAGATCCTCTAAAAGAGACTGTATGAATGTATGCTGTTCATCAGAACCCCAAACTCCTGCCAGACTAAATGACATAATAAAATAATGCTCAGCTTCACCAATCAATATGCACACCAATACGCTGATAAGAACAAATCATTTATAAATCAAAAGATTAGACAACATAAGGAAACATTGTTTAGGTCAGACTTGAAATGGTCGACTTATGCTTTTGACATCAGAAAATAAACAGGCATGCGCACATGCACATTGGATAATCCGGTAAGAATCCGGCAAGAACGGCAGAAAAGGTGTTTACATACAAAGCGAAATCGAGATAATGAGCAAAAATCTGGCATCTGGTGATTGGTTTTAGCTAAATAAGCTACTAAAAAGTATTGAAGGATCATAAATGTGTCCCATTTGACTTGTGTGCTGAATTCAAAGTGTTGTGTGTGTGAATTCAAGTGACTTGGTGTGAGAAAGTGTGTGAGAACTTCACGTCATGTCATAGTGAGATTAACATCAAAAGTGCCGATATAATGAGATAAATAGATTGTTTGCACATGCAGCGTTTTAAATTTTAGTGCTTGTGAATGTGTGCTGCCGGTGTTGTGCAGTCATAGAGACTGCTCATACCTTTAGAGATCCTTGGCTCATACATGGAAAACATTTATGAGCATCACATACTATTTTTGGAGCAGATGACAGCAGGCAGAGCACTAATTAACTTTTTAGCACGAGTCATATAGAGACTACGTATTTATTGATTTATATATCAACCTTGCGGTTTAATAATTACCGTGATTCACGTAGCGACCTGCTTTTCCGCATTGGTAATCTGCCGTGATTACGTCAGAGCTCCACAGAAACACTTTCACCAACATAAATGGTAAATTTAAATGAAAAAAGTATGACAGAAATAGATCACTACTGTATAGTTATGTAATATATAATATATGTAGTATATTTTAGCCGCATCTATCATCTGTGATGCTCTATTATGCTACTCTTAATTTGACAAAAATAACTTGTGTTGTATTTAGGATTATGCTGTGAGGTTCTGTATAAAAGCACTTCATTTGGAAAAAAAATTATAAAATTTCATGTTGAAAATTAATTGTTATACTTTTATTTAAAGTTTTAATGTATTTATGGAAATACAATTTTGATGATAAAGTTGCTGATATTGAGTTCAGAATAAACAAACGGGTATTGGTCTCTGTATTGGCACTCTTACTCGTTCTCAAAAGAATGGTATCGGTGCATCCCTAAATAAAATGAGTGATAATAGCTGTAGAGTTTGTAATGTAAATGTGGATGGGGAGATGCCATTGTTGGCTGTCTTTAAGATAATTAATTGCTGGCTGTTGGGGAGCCCTGTTACTGCTCAGGCTGCTCTCTAATATGGTTTTCCATATCAGGTCAGCCTGCTATACAGTGTTGTTAAATATTAAACAGACAGATTTTATGTTGAGTTGTTTAGTGCAGCAGCAGGCTGTCTAGTGACAGAGAGATTAGTATCGCTGCACCTCCAATACATCTTGCTTCGTTTACCGGATCCAGGAACCTGCAGAGTTAAAAAAAAAAAAAAAAAAAAACAATACCAATTTTTAGCGATTAACAGGTTTTTTGCATTTCACTTTTAAGTCTACATTAATTAATAAACTACATTAAATCAGTTTCGTGATTAGAAGTCCACTTAAATCCACATTTTCCACAGCACTGTGAATGTTTAATGGGATGGGTTCAATAAAGACATGAAAGATTCTAATTGTTTGGATGTTGTTAGCTTAAGCACATTGTGTTTGTCTACACTTTGAAGTTGAGATCACATTTTATGAACAATTAATGGAGAAAACCAGCTAATTCCAAAGGGTTCACATTTTTCTTGCCACTGTATAGTGTAACCAATGTAGTCCGATTTATGTATGAGTCTTACGAGCAAGTTCTTGTGAAAAACATACAGCGTCATCAGTGTAGAGGAAACCAGAAAATGTTTAAATTCAGTCTTCAGTTGACCTTCCCTAATTATAAGTGCTTCTCCTAAATTCAAAATGAAATATTCTCATGAACTATAAAGGATGGCTTTTCGCCCATCAACCTGTTGTTTTTACAGTCACCACAGCTTTGTATTGGAAAGAGTTGTCACTGACCGTTGCTTTAAGGTCTGTCTGAATGGAGTCTCGAGCTGTTTATGTCGTTCAGGGCCAGAGATGTTCTTCAGCAGTGTCAGCAGCCACTTCTGGTTTTCCTCTGGATTATCAATCTGTTCCGTCTTCTCTTCTACAGTATACAGATCTCACGCTATTGCCACTGGCCTGAGATCACATTTTCTCAGGCATCTGGCCTTTGACAAACCCCAGAGGTGTTTGCTTATTGTCCCCATCACCATGTGTGCTTTTGTCTGGTTGCCTTCAGTGTGGAAATTCTCAACCTTTGATTTGAGTTCAGATGAGTGAGAGTGCACGGTTTCTTCCATCGTTCCAGGGCCGTTTTCATCCTCTTCTAAGCGTTCTTTGAGTTGCCCGTACACAAGGGCCTCTCACTTCCTTTATCATATCATGCCCCCCTCTTAAGAGAAATCATCACAGCTAAATTCGACACTTTTCTGTGCCTGGATGAACTGTCGTTTGGGCTTTGCATTTTACCTTTAGAGTATGTCTGGGCAGCACATCATGCTCTTTTAATTTTAAAAGAGCACGGATATGCCTTGAAGACATTAGCACATTCTTGATAAAGACAATCGTCCAGGCTTATTACAGTTTTCATGTCTAATTTTAAGTAGACAATTGCTGACATTTTCTTTGGAGCCAAAGAAGGTCAAGCAACCAAGTCCAAAACTACTGTATCAGTATTGAGTAATATGTATGAAATATATTAAACAGTGGCCAGGGTGTGAAACTGGCACCCGCCACCCACAAAATGCGACAAGGCTGAATTCAGTTCACTTGTCCAAATGTATTTCATGCATGGTAATCTTGCTCATCTACCCTCAAAAGGGGAGCGACATGTAAGATGTCTCGGAGTGACAGATGACAGGAAATGCTGTTAATCACAAAGACATGCACTTGAAGAAACGCACTTTATTATATTTTTATGAACAGAAAAAAGAAAAGCTGTCAGTGCTTGTCTGATTCGCTGTTTGTTCAGAGTTGTGCAGCACGAGCCTGTCTCGTGAAACAGGCGCATGTTAAGAGTTTTCACTCTCAGTGAGTTTCCAGTTTTCACTTTTTTTTTTTCTACGTTTCATTCATCTGAAAACTGTTTGCAAGAATAATGTTGTCTGTGAGAATGCTGGAAATGATCTCTGATCATCTCATGATGTGCTGTGAGTTTAGTTTATTTCCACTGCGGTTGGCATGCATTGTGAACGCAACACTGCTGGTTATGTAATATATATCTTTGTATTAAAGAAACAAAGATGAAAGTGATTAAATCATAAAATAATTCAAGACACGTTCACCTTGAACCTAAAATTGAGTTCTATTTTATTTTCTTTAGTCAGCATTAACTGTATTACCAAAATGCAATACAAACACAAATTTGATTAGAATTTACTAGGCTTATTTATATCTTTAGATCTTAATCTGTAGGCTATTAGTAATTTTCCACCTGTTGTCATTGACAGATGCTTGTGTGATGGCAAATGGAACCGTTGGAGACAGTAAATGTTTGGATTTGGGGAGGTGGGATTTGGGATCGCTGTTTTTTTTTTTTTATTGCTTTTTCATTTAAAGTGAGTTTAAAGTTTAAAATGTATGTCCAATATTACAACAACGTTGTAATCCTGTGTAAATCCTGTGAATCCACACTGAAATCATATTAACATGTTTAATGTTTCGTTTTGTGTCAATACTTTTGTACTTTAATTGTAATAGACTGGCCTCATTCACGCCCATTGTAAGTGCCTTACTGTTACCCAGATTTATGCTTTTTTTTAAATAAGCAAACCCATATTTATTAATTATGAATTAAAATGAACTAGAATGATCAATGTAGATTTATAAATTACCATTAACCAAGATCAATAAATATTTTTTAAATAATGTTCCATTTAGTAACATTAGTAAGCATGAACTAACGGCTCAACAATGCAACTTTGGCAAAAATATTGTTTTTTGTTTGTTCATGATGCAACAAGTACAATCTTATTGAAAAGTGTTAGCCTGTATGTGATGACACTTGATCAGAAGTTACTCATGCTCAAAAATGTACCTTCAAAGATCATTTTATTTGTCAAATTCACATCAACACCGCATACTGCAGCATTTGCTGATATTAATAAAATGTGTTATAAATGTTCCCTTGTCAAAATATTTAGCTGTAACTACACAAACATCATCTCGGCTTTTACTGTATCAGCAGTATGGACTGGAATAACACGGGTCTTGTGCCCAACCTCCCACACCAGAGAACAACTAGTTGTTTGTTTGCCGAAGTTCATGGAATGAAATATATTCAGAAATTTTGTTTGAGGTCAACCGAATGAGGCTCTAGTTTATTTTATGCTGTCTTTGCGATGTAAACCTTCAGCACTTTTCTCACATGCTGGTTTATTTTGGTGTTCAGAACTCCTCCCCAGGATTATGTGCCTCTAAACATCCCGTATGCATGCAAACTGTGATTTGGATGTTTTCATGTCAATCAGACAGCCTCTCGCCGTTTCTTTTTAAGGACCACACGAGAAATAAGGCTTGAGAGATTATTTAAATCTGACCATCCAACAATGAATAAAAAAACAAAAAAAAAAGGTCTTCTTATTCTCTTTGATTCTATTTAGTTTTAGTTATGTTTTTATTTTAAGAAAATATTTTTTCACTGCTAGTTTTCTTAGTAATAATTTTCGGTGACGATAATAATCTTGCTGAGCCGCTCTGCTGACATCACCTAGAGCAAGAAAATATAAAGGTGTGTAAAGCACACATACACCTTAAGAAGTATGACAATTTGTATGACAAATCATAATCTTGAAAGCTCTAAAACAGACAATTAATCATTGTTATTGTAATTATTCCTTTGACAAATAATCGTCAACCAAATTTCATAATCAAAACAACCCTATTGTCTATCTTTTTATGTTTTGAAATCTGATTTCACTTGAAGCATGTGAATATTACAGATGGGCAAAGTGTGCAAACACAGACATGGAGTCATAAATTCAGTTATTGTCCAAAGCAAAAATAAGCAGGGTGGCCGATGCCCAAATATAATAACAAAATGATGATGACGATAGCAAATAAGGTTTGCAGAAATCTGTATTGTTCTATGTTATTTTACTCAATATTTTCTCAAAATTCAATAAACAGAAAAATGTTTATTCACTGACATTAGAACTGACTCAATAGAGTTAACGTTGTCTTGAGGTGTGATGCTGATAATCTCAAAATGACCGCTTTTCCAATGTATCGGTCTGTCAATATCAGAATAGGACAAAAATGCTGTTCCCTTACGACTCTGTACACTTAACCTTGTGTTTTTTAACGCATATAAGGAGTGCCTTCTTACATGACCTAGTTGAAACCTCTGCAATCACGGCAATATTCTAATATTGTCTATGGTGTTTGAGCCCCGCCTGTTTTGATGCAAAACTGTCCGTTGTAAAAACAGGTGCACAAACACCATTTCCTCAGAATTTCTTCCTTCAAGTCAGTGATCATCTCTTTAGCAGCTCTGTGAATATAAAGTTGCTGAGCATTACATTGCAATTCAGCAGCAGTCTCCGGTTATGAGACACTTTATGCCAAAACGGAGTACATCACAGCTGGTTTGCCCTTGCTCTGTTTCAAGCCAGCCCCCGACTAAAAGCCCCATACCCACTGCCTCACTAGCATCTGCGTATTAGCACGCGTAGCAAAACCCTTTGAAGCGGTAAGCAGAGCCCGCGGTTCACTATGGGTATGCTCAAAAAAAGGCTCGATTGGAGACACAAAACATTGTTGCCCATCTCCCCACTACTGTTTGCCGGGAAAGGAATATTGTTGTTCAAAATATTGTTCAAAATGTTGTTTTTGTCTTGCACTCAAATAAATGCAATAAGTGCAAAAATGAATACAGAATTAGTTGCAAATGCACGAGATGCTCACCCGTTCTCAATAAAGAGCCTTTTTCCTCTTCAAAACACACACACATTATACGCAACCACTTCCCTATCGTGAGTGATTCATTATATCATATTGTAAACAAACTGAATTGCCCTCTATCCCGTTACGCGGGCACGTGGCGAGCCCTAACGGGTATTTCAGATAGGCCGCAAAAAAAACGATCGATTGATGCCAAGGGCACATGCGCATCACTATATCCTGCCGCTGTATAGCTGCTTTAGCACCTTGGACAGCTCCTGCATTTTACCAGTGAGGTGTCGCACTGGGGCAAGTTGTCACACGGTGCCTAGAGCTATCAGATGTATTTCTAGCCTTAAAGGCTTTTCAGTCAGAAATAGCAAACTGTCATGTCCTGGTTTGCTCAGACAACATGACAGTTGTAGCATATAAGGCAGAATTCAGGAGACTTCATCCTCAAACTGTATTGAGGATCTGGGAAATATTTGGCAATCAGAAATTGATCTGTTTTCTCAGTGGAGAATACCCACTGTCCCCCTGGTACTCGGAGTCCCAAGCCCCGCTGGGAGTGGGCGCAATGGCACACAAATGGCTGGTGAAATGGAAATATGTATTTCCCCCGGTATGCCCGATTCACTCTGTCATATGTAAAGTCCGAGAGGACAAGGAAATGATTCTATTAGTTGTGCCGAAATGGCCCAAACAGCCATGGTTTCTGGAAATGATAGAGATGCTGTACAGCTTGCCATGAGATATACCACTGAGGAAGGATCTCCTCTCTCAAGGCACAAGACACAATCTGGCATCCCCAGGCCTAGTTGTGGAACCTGCTTGTGTGGCCCCTGAACGGGTCATGCTAGATGCGCCAGAACTGAGGAGTTCAGTCATGAACACAATTTTACAGGCCAGAGCGCCGTCCACGAGACACCTCTACGTGCTAAGATGGAAGGTGTTCACTGATTGGTGTCTCACATGGCAAAGACCCAGTAAACTGTCCCATACATTAAATTCTCATTTTTCTTCAAGAGAGATTAGATGCTTCAAAGTGTATGTGGCAACTATATATAGCGTGTCACGCACATGAAGCAGGCGCCTCTATAGGCAAGCATGATTTAACCATAAAGCTCCTTAAAGGAGCAAGACAATTAAACCCACCTCTGCTGGCTACAGTCCCCACATGGGACATAACTTTAGTCCTAAAAGCTCTCGCAGGGCCCCCCTTCGTACCTCTGGACTCTGTTGATTTGAGCATGCTCTCCGTTAAGGCCGCACTATTGCCTCGGTAAAACAGGTCGGTGACTTACATGAACTATCAATCAACAATACATGTTTGGAGATTGGCCCCGGTCTTTCAAGAGCCACTGTCAAACCCAGAAAAGGCTATGTGCCTAAGGTCCTAACCACGCCCTTCAGAGCACAGATGGTTCACCTTCAGGCCGCCTTCTCTCCTCCATTAATTCGGATGAGGAACAATAATTGCATTCGTTATGCCCTGTGCAGGCCAGTTCAGACTGTTTGATCAGCTCTTTGTATGCTATGGAGGATGCGCAAAAGGATTTTCCATCGCAAAGCAAAGACTTTCTCACTGGATTGTCAATGCAATTGCCTTGACTTATGAGTCACAGGTTAACACTTGCCCAATTGGTGTTGAAGCACACTCAACTAGAGGCATGGCATCCGCATGGACAAATGATGTGTCCTTCTAGGATATAGACACTCAACTAGAGGCATGGCATCCTCATGGGCATGGACAAATGAAGTGTCCTCCTAGGATATAGGTTTTGCAGCAAGATGGTTCTCTCAAAACACATTCATAAGGATTTCCAACCTAGACAAAACGTCTTTTCACAAGTCCTCTCTATTTTAGAGCACTTGCCAAATATATATATATACGTATGCTCCTCCCTTTTAGGACAAGCTCCACAACTTTTACACCACCGCCTGCATTAGACCTTTGTAATTTACCATAAGTCACAGGCACTTACATTATAAGTAAACACCCTTCCCGACTGGGTTCGTGAAGGAGTTACTTCATACTATATGACTATAGTTCATATATTTGTCCTGAGTGCTCCCTTCCTGCCCAACGCGAGGGTTACTCATTGCGGCATTCTCTTGTCTGTCACCATCCCAAGAGACTGGGGCATCATGCTTTCTTTCTGGGAGGTTATGTCGTGTAGTGTGGCGTGATGGGATTCTGTTACCCATATGCTTTAATAAATGCATTGTCAAGTGTAACGAGTCGTAAGGGAACCAAGGTTACGTACGTTAACTGAGATGTTTTGCTGCATCACTATTATTTTATCTTCATTTCATTGCCCAAAATGTAATGAATGCAGCTAACATAACCTTATTACATGTGTATAAATTTAGTGCAGAGAGTGCAATGGGCGCATTGTTTTGTAAAACAAATACATGGAAAACCAAGTTTTCATCTCCATTGTTGAGGGTCACTTGAGCTCAAATCACATACTTAAAGACATAGTACTTATGGAAATGAGGCATGATGGCTGTACTAATGAGCACATTTCAATTGACATGGTGATTAATGAAGGACGATTTTGTTATCGCATTCCCTCTAGTATTTTGCCCCATTTTGCTCTCCTTCCATTTCAACTTCCTTTTTTATGCTAGATGGTAGTTAGATGGTACTTGTTAAAATATAGGTAATCCTGTACTCTTTTAATTATGTTATTGCATAAAGCATCTTTCAGCCAAATTTATTTGGAATGAAATCGAACAAAAAAAAAAACTAATCTGCTTGTTAATCTTCAGTTACAGCAGGGGTTTGTTTACATGAAGACGATAGGCTGACCTGAATGTGTCTGTCGTAGTTACTGCGCAAGAGGAAATGACATCTCTCACTCTCACTCTCACTCTCTCTCTCTCTCTCTCTCTCTCTCTCTCTCTCTCTCTCTCTCTGAATATTTAAGAACTTTTAACTCTACATTTCCCTGCTACTTTAAGCATTACACTTATCACATGCTCCTATCAAACACTAAATGTCAGTAAACATGCATCTAGATGTTATTTCATGTGTTTATGAACACCGTATTGGGCATTTTGTCTGCAGTATGCAAATGTTGACCTTGGTCTGGATTATTCATATCAAGATATGTTCGGCTACCTAGAAGACAATGCGCCTATTATTTGATTTGCAATTTTGCAGGTGTGGCATGACACCATAAAATAAATCACATTGGTGTTTTCCATATTGTGTGGTCTGAGATTATTTGATATGACTGACCATAGCTTTAAGGTCAACATGAAATCAAAATGGACCCTGTTTGCATTCTTAATACATGTTCCTGGTATTTTGCACACAATCATGACACATGTTCGATCAATTAATTCCAACCTACCTTTTTTCCTCATGTAATGTCCTGTTTCATTTGAAAACATGGCAAATTATAGAAGTAAATTGGGTTGTGAATGGCGTTTCATGTTGACCTTAAGACAGAATAGAATACAGTGGTAGTCAGACATTTCTCGTGAATACCTTGTGGGCTGTTTTTCTATATGCATGAGTGGAAGAGCAGAGCCACCCCAGACTCTTATGGCACTTTTCGACTGCACGTTACAGTTCGACTCGACTCCGCTTGCTTTTCCACTGCAGTTTAGTGCAGCCTCAACGTGCGTGGGTGATTGTCATAGTTGCGCCACCTCTACTGCCGTGACATAATCTTAAATGCGACACAAACACACAACAAAGGAGCAATGAATGAACGGTGTTCTTGATTCTCGGCATGTGGCTGTTTTTCACAGCAAGATTACAAATTTTGTTTCAAAACAGGCTGATGTTAGACAGCTTAAAAAAACAGGAGAGTTTGGGAAATCATTCACCAAATCGCAGGCAAGGACTTCATTGTGTTAGCTCAAAGACGACGCACGATGGTAAGCTAACCTGCTATCTATCTTATAGCAGTGACAATGGTAGTGATGATTTTCTCTGACCAATCAGTGATCTGCAGGGTTCTGACATCACATTTAGTATCGGCTCGGTTCGCTTGGAACCTCGACTGAGGTGATACTAAAAAAAGTACCAGGTACTATC
Source organism: Moxostoma hubbsi (assembly GCA_032164185.1). Lineage (NCBI taxonomy): Eukaryota > Metazoa > Chordata > Actinopteri > Cypriniformes > Catostomidae > Moxostoma > Moxostoma hubbsi. Next base: position 6,357,400 of record JAVLUX010000125.1, read on the forward strand.
CACAGTGAAAAACCCCCAAAAAGTGAGCAGAGACGAGCCGTATCGTGCAGTGGAAAAGCTCCAATATATGCACAGAGGTCAACCTCATGCCTACAGCTCGTACTCTCCTTCAGTTTATAAAACTGCATCACACAAGTGCTTGTAGATTAGGGTTGCAGCGGTATACCGGTTTCATGGTATACCATGGTATGAAAGTTGACAGTAATCATACCATGTGCATTTTAGGGATGCACCGCTCGGGTATCGGCCCGATGAGATTGATATGCAGGTGTGTGTAATCAGAACTCAGGGGAGTGCGAGTATGAGTGAGATCTGAATCCTTTAAAGGCCAGATACAAGTTGGAAAAAAAAAGGCTTCTTTTTTGTGTGTGAGTTAAAGCAGAGTTTCTCAATTGGTGGGTCGCAGGTTTAATCGGAATGGGTTGTGGACAGCAGGGAAAGAACAATGCCTTGTTTCTCCCATTGAAGATGTTTCGGCGGAAGCTCAAGAGATGGCCTATTTAGGACTGCCGAGGCAGATTTAATGATAATCTCTCAATCAGCTAAATGCTACTCATCTGCACTTTTGCACAAGTGTAACGGAACCAGCTCGCGCTAACGACCTGCTCTGATCTCTGGCGCACACTTCCATTAACCAGGCTTCCCTCGATATTGCAGCATGCAGACCTCAAAACTGATGTGACCAATTTCAATTCTAATGAGACTTTTCTAGTTTAAAGCATTATGGAGGAAGTCAAGTAGAACCTCTCTAACAGTAGGCAGCCCTGACAAGCTAAACAGCACCGAGGAGGAAAAGAGCAACACTGGTCTATGCGCTGTTTAAAAAAAATGGAAAAAAAAAAGATTTTAAAATAACAGTAAAAAAACCTTTGTACTCACCCGTAGCTTTCATGGAAGCCAAAACTGACAACATGAGGGTAAAGCACTCGGAGTCTACATTAAGGCTATGACATTTGTTTATCATTTCACATGTTATTATTCAGTAAAACAAGTGTTGAAAGTTTTCTTTTTATGAAATGTACTGTGTATTATCCTGAGCAGCTTCCGAATTTGTTTCACATTTTCTTTCTACCGATAAAAGCTGATCCTTTTCAGTTGGTTTGCATGTCTCCATTAAGAACCAAATACTAATGGAGTACAAATCAATACGAATCAATATATTACAAGTACACACTTTGCTTTCAAAAGCACAGACGCATCATATTTTCTTCTTACATCTTACATCTTAAATGCTTTTCTCTCTTAAGATTGATAAAATGGCTCTTACTATCAAAGAGAAATTCGTTTACTCGTGCCGAATAAGCGAGACCCAAAGGAATTAGTTTTTCAATGTTTTCCCACATTTTCAGCTAATCTTATATTTTATTAAATGCTCAGCAGGTGACCGCAGCTTTAATGTGGCTGCTCTTGGTTCAGTTACTCTGCCTGAGTGTGTTCAGTGAGAGGTGAGAGCGTTGCACTTCTAAAAACAGCAACTCGCTAATAATTGATAAGGTGGTGTGGAATAATGGTCAGATATCTGCTGTCGAATGCAATCGTAGGACTGTTAATGAGCTCATGCTGGTTTTCTCTGCAGTATTGGCAAGTTGTTTCAATACAGAACAGAAAAGAACTATTACATATAGGAATGTATTCTGCCCTAGAATTGTCTGTGATATCATAGATATTGTTAAAATGACCAAACCGATGGCATTGGCAGTAGTGATCGACCAATGTGTTTTGTTTTTTAATCACTGATGCCTTTGTCTAGTGAGCATGGTGGCCAATAGGGTCCACACAGGTGGTTTTGCTTTAGAAATGGGTGAAAGTCAGTGAGAGTTTTCATGTGATTTGCGCAGCTTTCCCGTATTACTCGCCCGCATTTGGACATTCTCCGTTCAGTAGACTCGCCCCCTTTTTTTATTTTGTCTGGGACATGCGTTATGTGTCCTGAATAAGCATGCATTACTCCACACAATCAATTTCAGTGCTAGAATGTGCAGTTGAGTCACGCTAGTACCTCTGGGAAATATATATATATGCCAATGTTAGCCACAGAAAGTGGGTAAAAATTGCCCTAACCCTGGTCCCACCTTAATCGGAGCCTCTAAGGCTGAGTAGTTTGCCAGGAACAACTCGAGACACCTTTCTCCCAGTGCTGAATTCTCAGGGCCAGCAAAGCCTTCTCTGCTGGCCTAACATGCCAAATAAATGTTTTTCATCCTTTCATTGTCAGTCACCATTTTCCCTATGTATTTTTAATCGCTTTGCACTAATAATCTACCTACATACAAACTAAAAGTTGACCCAGTCAGAATTTGTTCCTTGATGCTTACAATCAAAGCGTGAAAACTGATTCACAAATCACATGCCCGAATCACGCTTTAAGTGATGTACGTAATTTGAAAGCGAAGAGCGTGAGATCGACATCACTGTCGCAATCGCTATTGAGAAAGAGATCCTTATGGATTTAAAAACACGAGATGTTCAGCATGACCGTGTGATAGTTTAATTTATTAAACAGGAAAAGAGGACTGATTTTCACTTCAAGTAAACTGGTAAGTGCTTTTTGCATTGTTATAGCAACATCAGGAGTTTTCTAAGTGTAAATTAGGGTGCTTGAGAATTCAGTGTTGGATCAAGTTTTGAAAAGTAGTGCTGCGTTCCATTCAACTCGGAAAGTCGTATTTTACAAATTCCTACAAGGAAAAGTGCACTTGGAATGCATCTTGAAGTCAGAATTACTTGTAGGCTCGTGCAGAAATCCTCAACTCCCATTTCGCTGAGATTCAGGGGCATGATGTCACATAAACATGTGGACACTCGGGGAGATATACCAAGTAAGTGATGAAATTCACTTTATTAAGTAATATCGTTAAATGAGTTTGTTTCCACATTACGTGATATTAAAGCTTGTTTAACAAATGCCTGCAGAAACAGGTGTATAAAACTTTATAATCTCTTTTGATAATCGTACACCTGTAGCACAAATGCTAGCGCTGCAGCATTGTTTATCAGTTGGGTTGCTAGGAGACATCTCTAATGATAGTCAAACCCCTGCTAAGCTAACGGGAGCATTGCATTTTTGTTCCCTTAAATGTCATCTTCCGAATATCAGGTAATTATATGCATTTATGGTTGGAGATATCAAGTAGGAATATCCCACATCCAACGTGAATGGAACGCAGCATAACCGTGTATCCTGACGAAATGAAATTTTTTGCAAGCAACATTTAAATTGGAGACCTGGGTGGATTCATATGAAAAATTAAGATTTTTGAATGTCTGTTCGGGAGACGTTCATTTCACAAACAGTCATGCTGCATTTAAAATTAGACTTGCTTGAGCAATAAGTTTCGTTTCAAGTTCTGGCTGTTGTGCGTGGACATGTTTATAAGATGTCAGATGGTATTACTAGTTGACTGCCACGTAATGTAATGTTTAGAGGTGTCTTATTCATTGTGAGACTGTGTTTTCTTAAATGCATGAATCACACTGAAGCCTAGATTTAAAATGCATGGCTCGTGGCTGCTTTCTCCTATCATGTGAAGTTTCAGGAAGTAAAAAAAAACAAAAAACAGGCACTGCATTGTTTTATTTTTTTGCGTGTTAAAAATATTAATCGCAGAAATTAATGCAATACATTTCCCAACCCTAATAAAGTGTTATTTACCTTCTGATATTTTTTACTTCAAGGTGTTGAGATTTTATTTTGACATGTAACTTTAACCTGGAGCCTTTATTTGTAGATGCATTTGTAGATTTGTATAATAACTTGTAGTGGCTACTAATGTTTGGATTTGTGTGATGTTATACACAATATTGCTTAATCGATCGGGAATATTTGATATATTGCCCAGCCCTAAGTGAGTCTTTCAGATTAATCTGTTTGGGTGCGGTAACTAAATTAGGGACTGAGGCAAAGGGGGTTTGTGGTGATTTGCTGTTCTCTTGGCTCAAATTACAGTGGCTTTTGATTCACCCCTTTATTCTAACTCTAAGGACAGTCACTGACAGAGTCTTGAAGTATGTTAACCTTGGTGATTATAAAGACCATTCTCATTTCCATACTGTGAAAAAAAAGGTATAGTTCACCCTAAAATTACAATTCTCACATCATTTACTCACCCTCATGCCATCCCAGATGTGTATGACTTTCTTCTACAGAACACAAATGAAGATTTTTAGAAGAATATTTCAGCTCTGTAGATTCATACAATGCATGTGAAGGTGATCAGAAATCAGAAAGCCCAAAAAGTACATAAAGACAGCATAAAGGTAATCCATACGACTCTAGTGGTTAAAAAAAAGTCTTCTGAAGTGAAGACATGGTTGGGAATCAGATCAATATTTAAGTCCTTTTTTATTATAAATCTCCACCATTGATCAGCCCCAACCAGTATGTGGCTAAATGCATGTAAAAGTCACTTCCACGCCAGAATGAGGAAGTGAAAGTGTAGATTTGCACTATGCTTATTATTTAATTCCTTTATTAATACAAATGATGCTGTTTTAATGATGCTGTTGCTACTTGTACATCTTGTACATTTTAAAATCATTGTAATACAGCCTCTCTTGGTTTATTACCTTATTTTGTACTTGTCTCAACAACAGCAATAACCTTTGAAATTAGGTAAACCAGTTTTACTGTCATTTCCTGAGTATACATAAGCAATAAAATACAGACATTTGAGTCTACTCTATCAGAAGAACACGTGCCCAGAAAATGACTCGTCATTCACACTTTTCCATATCACTCTCAGCCAATAAGGGTTCATGTTTTGGTTTCAAACATTTGAGTAAGATGGTCAGAAGGACAGAAGGACATCATTGTGCTGGACAAGACTGCCACGTAGGTCGATGTGGCACAGGCACTCGTGCATTGGGGCAAGATCAGATTACCCACCCTTCAGAATGTATTCATTAGGACAATAGCAGTTTTGTTTGCCTGACTGCCGCAAGACCACTGCGCATTGAGCAGAACGGTGAGAACCAAAACCAAAGCAGAACTGGTCAATCCAGTTCTGCCCCTTTTGTCACCGATACTAGTGTTTTTTTCCCTTGTTTATATCTCTAGTTCATCCCTCACCAAGTTTTTCCTTTGAGGAATCCTCCTTGCCTTGTGCCTTTGTTATTCACAGCCTCAGGACTGTCCACAATCTGCTCGCTGACTGCTTGATTCAGATTACACATAAAACTGGAAAGTACTTTTTTTTTTTTTTAATAAAAAAAAAAAGAGCCCCTTTTCTCCCCAATTTGGAATGCCCAATTTCCACCACTTAATAGGTCCTCGTGGTGGCGTGGTTACCTGCCTCAATGTGGGTGGCGGAGGACAAGTCTCATTTGCCTCCGCTTCTGAGTCAGTCAACCCACTCATCACATGGCTCGCTGTGCATGACACCATGGAGACTCCCAGCATATGGAGGCTCATGCTACTCTCCGCGATCCATGCAGAACTTACCACATGCCTCATTGAGAGCAAGAACCACTAATCACGACCACAAGTACGTCACCCCATGTTTATACTAATGGGAGGGAAGGCACAGGGTTTTTATCAGTCTGCCTGGAAATAAAGGTGTGTTGGTACAACAAGTACCCATGAACACCGTCTTAAGTTAAAAATAGTTCAACAGCCCTTTTGTTGGTGGTTTTTGTCCAGAATAATCTGCAATATGGACCAAACCTTATGGTTACTGACTACCAGACTACCTACCTGTAAGCTTGGGATCTTTAAAGTGGTCTCGGTGCTGATATATTAAGCAAAGGTGCATCCCTTCTATGTCAGCCTGAGGTGGAGTTGCTCTTATCTGCGAGTGACAGTTTGAAACTCACCTAACCTTCCTGCTGCTCCCACTCGACCTCTCACTTCCGAGCAGGACATACACACACCTCGCCTGGTGAACCTGACACCTGACCCCTGCTGTACACCTGAACACATGTTTGAGCCAGCCAAAGAACAGGCCCGATAAGAACAGAATGATTAGAGCGCTGATCCTGCATTCTAAATCTATCCTTTAAATGGAGAATACAAAGCTGCTTTTTAAAGTGCCCATGTTATGCTAATTTACAGGTTCATAATTTTATTTCGGGGGTCTACTAGAATAGTTTACATGCTTTAATGTTCAAAAAACACATTATTTTCTCATACTGTGCATTTATTTTCCCTGCTCTTCATACTCTGGCCGAAACGCTCTGATTTACCTCCTGCCTCTTTAAAGACCCTTTTTCCAAAAAGTCCAGTCTGCTTTGATTGGTCAGCTGGCCCATTTTTTTGTGACTGGTGAACCGCGTAGAGCATGTGTTGGAAATGTACACCCTTTACCATAAGATTTTCAGCACCCAAGTCTTGCTGAGCACCTGTTGTTTGGTAAGAGTGGTGTCGTTTTTTGCCATACCAATTTGAGCCAGAGTCCGATAATGAATGAAAGAATAATGAACAAGCTGATTGACCCGAACCACTTTCATTAGCACGACTTGAGCAGGACGTTTCACAGTGGTAAGTTTTAATCTAGTAACTTTACAAGTACACTGTTGATTATTGTGAATTGCTTCAAGTAAAAGACATGTAGTGCATTTAAATGAGTAATCTTTTGCTGGAATGCGTGTAGCCGAACTTTTGTTCACCAAATGTTGGCTATAGATGCAGTACACTTGAAATGCATTACAGAACAAAGCAATAATTAGTCAAGTCAATTTTATTTGTATAGCGCCTTTCACAACACACATCGTTTCAAAGCAGCTTTACAGAAGTTCAGCATTAACAGACGATAAAAATGTAATGTCTATAAAGTCGATAAATCATCATCCTTGTGCAGGGCTCCAAACTGCGACTAAAAATGGTCGCATTTGTGACCAAATAAATTTATTTGTGAGTGTAATTTCTGTCAAGGTCGCCATTGGCGACAGTAAAAGTTTACTCCCTTTTGATTTTAAAATTTGCATTACATTTCCCGAGATACATAACAAAAGTTTATATCAAAGAAATAGCGGGGAGTTCATTGCAGGAACTAACAATTTCAAAAAAGAGACTGTTAGAAAACACGGTGACAGTAACAAGCATAAAAATGCACGTGATCACATAATTGCGAAGAATGCTCCACAGACTACACTGTTAGCGAGCTGCGGGACGAAAAGGAATGGATGGAGTTAAAAAAATTTAAAATATTTGGCGCCTGTTTTTCCCCCTGTAGGAGCCATTGGCTCCTTAATTGATTTTTTTTTTTTGTTTGGAGCCCTGTTGTGGAATTAGATAAGATATGATTCTTTATCGTGTTTAAAAATAATTAAATAATAATTGTATTAATAACCCCAGTGAGCAAGCCGAAGGCGACACAAAAACTCCAAAAGATGATTGTTAATGGAGAAAAATAACCTTGGGAGAAACCAGACTCACTGTGGGGGCCAGTTCCCCTCTGGCTAACATCATGAATAATGTAAATAAGAATTATTTATAGTCAAAAAACATGATTTAAAAAATTATTAAACTTATTAAGTGCTAAGGGTCAGTATTTAGACAGTGAATGTGTTTGAACTGCAAGATTAGTGACCAGTGTCTTTGAAGTCCATCCTTGATTAAATTCCAGAAGTTCACTTAGATGCAATTGTCCTTGTTTGGCTGATGAAGGCTTTTGTTGGCAATAATTAGTCTATGTATCCCATTTTAAGATCCTTGTCCATGGTGATGGGGCATCTGAAGTCTCCGTGAGAGGCTGGATACAAACTGGAGCTGACGAACGCTATTTACCTCGGGACTGGCGTCCCGAGATAACAGCAGAAAAGCAGATGGGAAATAATTAGCATAGCTGATGTTCATAATATTAATGCATTATAACTGATTCAGCAGTAGTATAAAAAGTTAGCATTATGTGAATGCTTGGTTAAAGAGATGTGTCTTTAATCTAGTTTTAAACTGGGACAGCGAGTCTGAGCCTCGAACAATATCGGGAAGGCTATTCCAGAGTTTAGGAGCTAAATGTGAGAACGCCCTCCCTCCATTAGTGGACTTAGATATCCTAGGTATGACCAGAAGCCTCGAATTTAGTGATCTTAAAGAGCGCGATGGATTGTATGGCGATAGAAGATCCGTTAAATACACAGGAGATAAACCATTTAGGGCTTTATAGGTCAGTAGTAATACTTTGTAATTGATACGGAACTTAATTGGTAGCCAGTGTAGAGATGATAAAATCGGTGTTATGTGATCATATTTTCTTGACCTAGTAAGAACTCTAGCGGCTGCATTTTGGACTAACTGTAGCTTGTTTGTTGAGGATGCAGGGCAACCAGCTAATAAAGCATTACAGTAATCTAGTCTCGAGGTCATGAATGCATGAACTAACTTTTCTGCATCAGAAACAGATAGCATGTTACGTAGCTTAGCAATGTTTCTAAGGTGGAAAAAGGCTGTTCTCGTAACAGATGAAATATGATTTTCGAAAGTCAAGTTGCGGTCTAGTATAACACCCAGGTCTTTTACTGTAGTGGATAATGTAACAGGACATCCTTCTAAATTAAAGTTGTATTGTAAGGGATTTTGTGGGTAGTTTTTTGGACCAATAAGTAATACCTCCGTTTTATCGGAATTTAATAACAGGAAATTACGCGTCATCCAACATTTTATATCTTTAAGACACTCTGTCAAGTTAGATAAGTTAATGTTTTCATCTGGTCGTGATGAGATATATAATTGAGTGTCATCAGCATAACAGTGGAAATTAATTCCATGTTTTCTTATAATTTTACCAAGTGGTAGCATATATATTGAGAATAATAGAGGGCCTAACACAGATCCTTGTGGCACTCCATAGTCTACTGACGTTATTTTTGATTTTTCCCCATTTAAACAGACAAAATGGTAACGGTCTGATAAGTACGATCTAAACCAGCTTAATGCCTGTCCCTGAACACCAGTGTAGTTTTGTAGTCGATCCAAGAGTATTTTATGATCTATAGTGTCGAACGCAGCGCTAAGATCGAGTAGAACTAATATTGAGATGCAGCCTTGGTCAGAAGCTAAAAGTAAATCATTTGTAATTTTAACTAGCGCAGTTTCTGTGCTATGATGCGGTCTGAATCCTGACTGAAATTTTTCATAGATATCATTTTCTTGCAAGAAAGAGCACAATTGAGCGGACACAACTTTTTCTAATATTTTAGACATAAATGGAAGATTTGAGATGGGTCTGTAATTTGCTAGGTTATTTGGATCTAATTGTGGTTTCTTAATGAGAGGTTTTATAACTGCCAGCTTAAATATTCTTGGAACATGACCTAAAAATAAAGACGAGTTAATAATATTGAGAAGAGGCTCTTCCACTACAGGTAACGCTTCTTTCAGTAGTTTAGTGGGTATTGGATCTAGTAAACATGTTGTTGGTTTAGATGCAATGATAAGTTTATTTAGCTCTTCCTGTCCTATAGTTGTAAAGCGGTGTAGTTGTTCTTGAGGGGCGATAATTGAGGCTGAATCATAAGACACCATTAAAGATTGTACATTAACAATTGTGTTTACAATTGTGTTTCTGATGTTTTCTATTTTCTCAGTGAAGAAATTCATAAAATCATTACTACTAAACTGTAACGGAATATTTTGCTCAGGTGATCTCTGTTTATTTGTTAGTCTAGCCACGGTGTTAAATAAGAACCTTGGATTATTTTGGTTATTTTCTATTAGTTTGCGGAGGTGCTCAGCCCTGGCTGTTTTTAGAGCCTTTTTGTAACGTGACATACTGTCTTTCCATGCGATTCTAAAGACCTCTAAATTAGTTTGTTTCCATTTACGCTCCAAGTTACGAGTTTCTCTCTTGATAGCATGCGTAGCACTGTTGTACCATGGTGCTCTAGTTTTTTCTCTAAACTTTTTTAATCTAATTGGTGCAACAATATCTAATGTACCAGAGAAAATGGTGCTCAAACTGCTAGTCATTTCCTCTAGTTCATCTGTTTGTTTGGGTTCACTGAGCAGCTGAGATAGATCAGGTAAGCTATTTGTGAATCTATCTATTGTGGTTGGAAGGATTGTTCTGCTTGGTCGATAACGTGGCGCAATATGACAGATTTCAGTGGTACGTAGTATGCAAGTTACCATGTAATGATCAGTGACATCATCATTTTGCGGTATAATATCTATATCGGTTGGATTGGTTCCATAAGATATAATTAAATCTAGCGTATGATTTAGGCGATGAGTGGGACCACTGACGTTTTGCGTGACCCCGAAGGAGTTTAACAAATCTGTAAACGCAGCCCCTAACGCATCATTTGTGTTATCTACGTGTATGTTAAAGTCTCCAACAATTATTGCTTTATCAACATTGACCAATAGATCTGATAGAAAGTCTGCAAACTCTTTTAGGAAAACAGTGTAAGGCCCTGGAGGTCTATATACGGTAGCCAAGGCTAGAGATAATAGGGATTTTTTTCTTACATCTGAGAGTGTAACATTTAGCACAAGTACTTCAAACGAATTAAACCTGTGACCTATTTTCTGAGTAACATTAAGAATATCTCTATAGATTGTTGCAACACCGCCGCCACGACCAATCAGACGGGGCTCATGTTTATAACAGTATCCTGGCGGAGTAGACTCATTTAGACCGAAATAATCATTTGGTTTAAGCCAGGTTTCAGTAAGGCAAAATACATCAAAACTATTATCTGAGACCATTTCATTTACAATAACCGCCTTAGGTGTGAGCGATCTAATGTTTAGAAGACCTAGCTTTAGAAATTGTTTTTGTTCACTGATATTGAGATTTTCTGGTTTAATTACAATTAGATTTTTCCTAGATCCTACAGTAGATGTATTGTTTGGCTTTACTAAACGAGGAATAGACACAGTTTCTATATAATGTTCTACATTGGTACTTATATCAATTAAGTTGGGACAGCAAATACTGTGATTTGGACTTTGACTTACTAGTCATATGGTGTGTAGCGTCTTGGAGATGTTGTCCGACAGAACAGCCGCTCCGACTCTGCTGGGGTGAAGGCCATCAGCACGGAAGAGCCTAGGTCGCTCCCAAAACAGATTCCAATTATTAACAAAGAGCAGTCTCTGTTCATTACACCATGACATTAACCATTCATTTAGAGCAAATAATCTACTGAACCTTTCTTGTCCTAGTCGGTACGTGGGAAGCGGTCCAGACACGACGATCGTTGTTTCTGGCGAAGTGCTGCGTACCGTCTCGATCAGGCTCATGTAGTCCTCCTTCAGTACCTCCGTCTTCCGCAGCCTGGTGTCGTTCGTTCCCACGTGCAGCACGACAGCTCCGACGCGCTCGTCACCATTCAGGATCTCGGGAACCTGCATAGAGACATCAAGAACACGAGCACCAGGAAAGCAGTGAGTGCGCACCTTACCTTTGCCAGAGATAGCGCGGACATGACGGACGGTCGAATCGCCGATGATCACGGCGTCGTCGCGCTCCGACTCGCGAAGAGGTGAGAAGCGGTTCCGGGTGGAGATCTCGAAAGCCGGGAGGGGCGGGGAGGTCCTTGGTCTGGTCCTGGCTCGCGTCTTCCGCCGTGGAATCACCCAGGGTCCATGGTGATGTGTCGGTGCCGGAGTGAATGAAGCCAGGGAGGATCGCATCCTGTGCAGAGAAACACACGGAGTAGACGAGGACGGAGTCAAAAAATGATGAACCACTGACCTGTGAGCATCGGCGCGTGATGCTTCAAGCGCGGACCGCCGATCTCGCAGCTCGGCCTGTCTCTCTAGCAGGTCCTGGATCTGCCTCTCGACGGATTCCAGCTCCAACTGCACCGAATGCAGTTCAAAGGTGTCTTCACCTGCACACAGAGGTAGAGTTAGACACACATCCGCTATATTCGCCATTATAGCAGATGTGCTATAATGGCGAATTATAGCTTTCAGTTATACAGGTGTAGAGGTGTAAGTAAGACGATCGATTGGCGAGAGACCACGCGTGCAGTGCTAGCGGGCTAAGAATAGTAGCGAAAGTTTCGGAAAGTTGGATATAAATAGCGATATCAAAGAAATCTGATTATTTTTTATAAAGACTAGTATCGGAGATATATTCACACGTTTGTAAAGTTTAAAATTTAGGTTTATGAACAAATGTGAAAGAAGAAAATCAAGGATTGGGGATCAATTCGACGGAGTTATCCCAGTAAGCTTTTGTGAAGGTTGACGCATGCGTAGTAAAAGCAAATTAGCAATCTATCTAAATCATAATGGCAAAAGGAGCGGTGGATGTTTGATTCTCCCATATATAGCCTCTTCATGATGAATGAAGCACCCACATCTGTCACATAATTAAGGCTTTATTTTAGGTCAAAAGAAAAGAAAGGAGACTGTTCATCAGCATGCGCATGCAGAGGCCAGTTATGGTCTTAAACTGGTGTATGCCTGCATGATGGACAAAGCTGAGATACAACTGGAAAAATCGCTAAGCCCCATTTTTTTATTTTGTTTTCAAAATGTAGATATTCAGTTGTGTTTTTTTTCTCTCTCATAGTTTTATCATCATATTTGAAGGCGTAATGTTTTATATATAAAAATTTGGTTCGCACATTGGATAAAATTGCTCCGGTGCTGACTTTGCAGCTACAATGGCCCCCAAAAGTGTTTGTACACTTAAGCTACACAAAATGTATGGATGTCATCATTACAATAAGTAATGTATCAAAACGGAGTGACATCTCCAAACAAATGATGGTGAACGTTTGTGCATGCATTTGTGAACATTCACAGTATGCATTTAGTGTACTGATGATGAATACTGAATTCAGAGGAACTTCCCAGAACTAAATAAAAAATGGCTTTATTTCACTGTCCTATAGCAGAGTAACCACAGGTGTTGTTTATCTCATTAACTATGGACATGTTCCACAACTAGAAAGTTTTACCTTATTCTTCTAGGTAATATATAATCTAAAAAACTTCCAGTTTGTCACATTTAGCACTGTGAATTTCTAGAAAGTGAAGTCTCATAGCATTTTTATCACTCTCAATGTAGATAAATATTTGTAATTTGGGTGCTTACAATGTCTAGCAGTGTATGTTCATACATCACATGAGCTTTGTCATTGTTGTCATTTTCTCTGGAAGTCCTGAAAATTCCCACCACCGTGTCACTTCCAGCACATCTCAAATTCTATATTGTGTTTAATTGAATTCTGTGGTCGAAATGAAGCTGATGGAAATTATTATTATTTGCCACTTCTGATTGCTATGGCTAATTTCATATCTTACATTTTATATATCCTTAATATACACATAATATTTTCACACTTTTTGCATAATTTGGGAAAATTACAGCTTGATTTGAAATGATGCCCAATAAGTGAGTGATATTTACCAATAAATTTATATTTAGTTTGAATTTTCCTTTTCATCTAAAATCACTTTGTCTCATATATGACCTCAAGCGTGATCTTTACTAACACATTTGTTGACTTGGTTAACAACTAAACAAGCTTTAAAAAAACTTTTAGGGGCAAAATTGTTTGGTTTCTTGGAATTACACCACAACAGTAGGACAGTCGTAAATTTAGGTTGTATAAAACATTTTCACACATAAATATTGAACGTTTTTTCACTTCAACCTTTGTTTAGATTATCATACGTGTAACAATTAGGGTTATCATGATACCATAATCATATCTTATGATACTATACCAGATAAAGTATCATGATTCCAAGTAGTCATGATACCATATGATAGTGTGTTAATTCTTAACAGTTTTTCATAGCAAAGGTGGTTCTTAGGAACTAACCAATCCACTGTTTCATTATTAGAACTGCTTCAGCCCCTCTCTTCTGTTAAGCAGTGCAAATGCAGATTACACACACACACACACACACACACACGTACGCACCGGGTAGATTGAATGCCTCATGGACGTGATCAAACCTATCAGATCCTAATGATAAGAGAAAATGTAAATCTGTAAGGGTTAAGATTTAGGTTAAATGAAGTTGCATTAACCTGTGTGTATTCTGCAGAAGCAGTGGGATGTGTCTTAAGGTGTTTAATAAGGTTGCTGGTGTTTCACCCTTATTTTTTAATGTTATTGCAGGCGGAGTTGGCCATGTAAAGTTTAGTGAAAATAATATTTACTTCCGCACATACAATACTAACTTGCTACCGTATTTATGGTACTACAGGTACCGCGCCAGTATTATGAGGCTTTGGTATCACGATACTATCATAACTCCATTATACGTGCAATTTGTATTTTAGTATAAAGTTTATTATGAAAATCTGGTCAACATTAATTGTGGTCAATTTTACATTGGCAATGCTACTTTTGGAACTCATATCTTTATATAAAAAATGTTTTATTTACATTAATATTATATGATATTTTATTATGCAATAGTAAAATATTTCTGTCCAAATTTCTTTACTCTCACACATTATTTTAATGCTCATTGATTAAACCCACAAGCCCTTATTCCTCATGAAACAAAACCTTGAGTTTTCTATTCATCATTTTATCTCTCCACAGAAATAAAGCTTGTGTGTCATTAACACTGTGTGTCATTAACACTGTGGGTATGAACCCGCTATGAACATTTTAAAGTAAAGCCGGAGTGTTATGCACCCTCCAAGTTTATATTTGGCTGTTTATATTCAGCGCTCGCATCCATTGATGGCATTTACTGTATATATCCGCTTAAAATTCTCTTGTTTGGGCATTAAAATGTTATTGGAATTTGAAGTGCACAATAATCGCAATTATCTAGCGATTGGATCAGATAACCACGAACAGAGGATTATTTAATAATTGTGACAGGCCTAAATGTGACCTTCAAATAACAAAAAGGAAAAAGTTAAGTAAAAAAAAAAAGTACATCTGTTCATTTTTATGAAAATCAACCCCTCCTTGGACATGAAAGTGCTGAAGGTGTTGAAACGCTCATATATTTATTGCGTTATCATTTAAAACGTAACAAACTTATTTTTCTGAAATATTTTACTAGAAAAGTGTGATTGTGCTGTCTGTAAAATAAAAGTCTGTTGCTTTGATGTTTTTGGTTGTCTAGTTGATTGACATGTAGTCATTTTTAAGTATGGCTTGTGTCCAAATGATCTTCTCTGTGGTCTTTCTGTCTTACAATATTGAAGTAGAACTTGCCCTACATTACTGTGCCAACTGATATAGATTTCCACAGAGCTGTAACTAAACTTAAGATAGACAGCTTGCACTACATCCTGCTATTTTCAGTTCTTCCCTCCAGACTGTGTATTTTCAAGGTTGTGCTTGATGCTTTCTGTGTTCCTCTCTTGCTCACATTCTCTCCGGCATTTTCTATTTCCAAATTCTCAGCTGGATGTAACACACTACACTTCCATCAGTTCTTCAAGCAACGGCCACCTGTGTGCGTTTTCATGCATGACTGATCTGAAAACGCTTCCTTCTCACCACCAGGAACTGAGAACTATATACGTCAGCAGCCACAAAAAGGCATTTGCAGGGGCTTTCTTGGTGACGTGTCTGTTACTTGGCGACGTGTGCACAATTTCACATAGAGAAAGCGACAGCGCTCTGCATCTGAAAAACGGCAGACAAGCTCTTCCTGTTGTTTGAGTCTCTGATAACCACAGGCTGGGGGAGGGGTGCGGAGCCTTATCGTATTTAAAATGTGAGCATTGTCTAATTGGTCTTCAGCGCTGGTCCACAGAGCTGCAGGAATTGGGTCAGTGAGTTCCCACAAGGCAGCCTCAGAAAGCTTCAAATCAAACCCAATCATTTGCCTTGATCTTCCTCACATCAGAGCTTCCTCTCAACCGAGGTCACTGTTAATCCTTTTGTTTTTGAGCATCCAGAGACCTCAGTTCTTGAACTAATTAAAATTCACCAAGAACATCTTAAGACCTTAACGTAAACAAGTCCTCTTATTACTTTCTGCAATTCACTGATTCTTGAGATAAGGGACAATACATGTCCTACATCAAGAAATTCATAATAATAAAAATACTGAAAAAGTGAAAGGAATCTAAAGGAAATGCATATACTCAGGACAGTCATTGCTTATTGCTTATATATATAATTTTTTTGTTGTTTTTTAATGCATGCTGCCCTCAGCAAGAGGTCACAATGTTAAACTGCTAAACCTAGTGTTTAAAAAAATGCAACAAAAATATGTAAAATAATGTTGTTTTTAATTTTTTTTTTCCCGCATTCTTGCCTGGCAAACTCATATAATCACCCATTTGTGACACTTTCTGCAAATCTTGTCATGTGGAGGGCAAAGTGGTGCTTGAGTCTGATGTTAAACGGGGCTTCGATGCCCAGTTGCGAGGCATGTGGAAGCCACTGTAACACTTTTGCATATTCAGATATTCTGACTTGTGACATTGTGATCGGTTATAAGTTATGTTAGAACAAATGGCTTTTAGCATCAGTTGCATCAAGTCTGGTGTGACGTGTCTTGATGCACCATATTTGTACATTCACAAAGAAGGATGACTTTTGAAAGCTTCATTGGAGGGCGACGATTTGCACATAAGGGCTTAAATTGCATTCTGGTCTTCACGCAAATATATGATGTGGCCTTCGAAGACTTAGAATAAAGCACACCGGTTGAATTAACTTATTTATTTTACTTTAATGTTTTTTTCAATGTAAATTTTTTGGGGCTTGAAAGTCCCAGTCCGATTATGGAAAAAAGAGCACTCTGAAAAGCACTCTCTTTGTGTTCCACAGAAGAAAGACAAATTTGGGTGAACTATTCATTTACAGTTCTCGATCATGACAGTCCTGTTCTCTGTTTCCTCTAAGCTTCTCATGTCACCTTTTTTTTTTGGCTCCGATCCTTTATTAACCTGGGAGCCAGCAGTAAATGATCCATGAAACTCATCCCCTACACAGTGGCATGGCCTTAACAGTGCCAGTATGCGTGTGAACGAGTCCCGCTGAATTTCCTGTTACCACTTCCTCCTCCTCTCTGCAGTACTTGGAAGATGAAATTTTACCCCACAGGTGTTTTTGTTGGAACACTACCAAGATGTTTTTGATGCCATATGATGCCAGTAATCTTGAGGCCGTGATCTACACTGTGAAATGTAGCAGTGTCTACTACAGAGGGGTTATGGGCTGTCCAATGGGACAAAGTGGAGTGACCACAGTGGAGTGGCACAGGAGAGAGAGCTCAGGTTGAGGATGGGCACTTTGATGTGAAAGCTGTGCCAGCATGCAAACCTCTCTTATAATTTCCCTGCCAATTACAATTTCTGAAAAACTTTGAATGGTGCGTGCCCATTTAAATCTCACCGGAAGATGGTGTTGTGGATGGTTGCCAGGGCATTCCTATGCAATTGCTAATGTGTTCAGGGTGCTAGGTGGTTGCTTACTGGCCCAAGTCAAAAGAGCTGACCACAAAGTCTTCAAGATATTCTGCTCTCCAGAAATGGCTCTTGTCGCTCCTTCAATGTAATTCTATTGAACTTCTTCACCTGCTTCATCATCCAGCATGTGAGAATTGTAAGTCTGATTGCTTAGAAAAGTAAAAACACACCTCTCTTCAACAAGCCGTGCAGTTTATGGTAAGTGTAAAACCATTTAAGAAGCATCATTCTCCATTGACGGCCATTCATGAGTAGCCATGAAATCCACAATGTTTTTCACTAATCATTGTCTGTGATTTCGCTAATAAAACAGCGTTTTTTTCTGTAATAAACTCCACTTATTGTTCACTCCAAAAGGATTATTTAATGTAAAATATGTTGAATATTAGCAGACTGGCAGCCAGTTCATAAAGTGATAAGCTGTTTCTTCACAAAAGCAGTTTATTTAGAATCTCTTTCATTGACATTCACTCAAAAAGAAGGGTATTTTTGCTGGTGTGCTGCCATGTTATGCTTTTTTGCTAACATTGAACGAAGGGGGATGGACTCTGTTATAGACTTCCTTGATCTAAACACACATTAATGCCATTTTGGATACTGAAAAATGTTACTGCTCTTCTTCGCTGCTCAAAGTGCAGTCATGCATCTGTCCCGAGAGAAGGTGAGTCACAGCGCTCTTCTTCCCTGTAGCTCGTACATGTGTAGACAATGTAACAGCAGCTACGCTGATACCAACAGGATTTGGCTGTCATTGTCCATCAGTGTGTTAAAGGGAAACAATCGTTCCCCACCCTGAGCCTACTTGCATAGAGGGCAAGCACGCCCATTTCCCTCCATGCGTGTGTGTGTTGGCTCTTGTGTATGTCGCCATCACCAGCCGTGTGTGTTTATTATGACTGATAAGAGGAGGCCTCCAGAGAGCAGCCTGTTTTTTCTCACTATCACGGTCAGTCCAAACTTTCCGCAGCATAGAAATTCAATGGGTGTGAAAGTGAAAACGTGGGTACATTATTAGAACCACAAATCACTCTGACTGGCCAACATTTTCTTGAGAATGTACTTGATTAGCTGTAGAAAATTATTAGCCTGTGGTTTATCTGAAAAACGAATTGATTAGTTTGTCTTAAGAAAGGCCCATATAATAAGAATCCACCTGACCGCTTTTAGACATATTTCTTATGGGGTGTTTACACCAGATTCTTGTTCAAAATCAGGTAGATGTAGAGTAACGGAATGGAACAGAACACAGCTTGAGCTTAATTATTTTCAAAGCTTAGTTTTTAAAAGTTGGACTGTATTTTTGCAACGATCAAGACCTGAGAAGCCTAAAAACTAGCAAAAAACAAAACAAAAACAGACACCTGTTTGCATATGCAAACTAACAGAATATAAAGAAACTTAACTAAAGCAAAGACCTATACTGCCCTGCGTGATGTAGTAACTTAGGGCTGCACGTTGATGACAAATCATAATTGTCAATAGGGCTGGGTATTGATACAGATTTCACGATTCGATTAAATTCCATTTCACAAGCTCTCAGTTCGATATGGATATCAATTTGAATATCGATTCATATGGGTATATTTCAGTTATAATGTCCAATTTGCTAGCATATGAATGTAATTCTCTCCCAGCTAATTGTGTTAATTATACAGGGGACCTTCTAACTAGGTACTTTATGAAAATATACATTTTACTACTGAGATTTTTATAGTTTTTCATAATTTTACCCACATTTTAGCTTTTTAAAAATGAACAAATCCATGTATTCCATCAATAAATATGACATTATATTGCATATATTATAATTTGTTACATGTTTATTGTTTACATGCATAATTTGCACTATTTACACATGCTTTAAACCGGTACTGTCTCTTTAAGAAAACCAGCAGTGTCAGAGCCGTAGCCTAGCGGGCTTTGCTCATGACACGTGGTGCATCTTGGGTGATCCAAGTTTGAGTCCCGACTCGTGAGGTCCTTTCCCGATCCCATTCCCACTCTTCTCCCTCTCATTTCCTGTCACCTCTCTACTTTCCCTATCCCATTAAAAAGCCCCCAAAAAAGAAAACCTGCAGTTCTGTATATGAGCGCATATTAACAAGAAAGGACTCTAATGCTTTACATCATCCTTGCGTGATTAGAATTAAATGTTAATTTTTTGTTGTTTTCAACAACTGACTAGAAAGATATTTCAAGAGACATTATTCAATGACAAATGGATTGCGTGGACACACATTACACAGAACGAGTCAAATGTCTTCACCACTATACTACGCAATCACTGGTGAGTGAAATCATAGACATTTTTAGTCACCTTTTGGCTGCAAATTCGATTGATCTCCTCAAGAGTAAAAGATCTATCTTGGTATTTAAGAAACGATTTCAAGATTGTTCAAATGAAGATTCCAATGCATTGGAAAGAAGACAGAAAACAGTGCAAGACTATTTTACAATCCACCTTTAAACATCTCTAAACATCAAAGCCATTTTTCTCAGTTTCAGTGTTTGTGCAGTATGGGTTTTAGTATAATAATAGGAACATTGCTCGCAACAGGCACTGTAATGACAATAGAAAAACAAGACCAGCACATTTGCAGATGGTTGTGACTGGACTGGTGTGAAATATTTTAATGTTAAAACATCATCACATAATTATTGTGTTTGCATGATCGATCATTGCTGTCACTTTCGAGTACTCGTGCCCATTCCTAGTATGCATGCGTGACTTGGAATTTGCCTTTGAAGAAATAGTTGTTTGGATGTGAATGGTCCTTTGACGCCCTCAGGCCAAACATATTCACACACACACAATGAAAAAGGGTTGGACTTTCTGTCTGCCGATGAAGAGGAGGAGAGTATAGATCACATTCTCCAGAATCTTTCTACATGGATCTCATTGATGGAGCTGCTTTCCAGAAACTGTGATGTAATCCAGCACTTTTTCATGGACCACCATCATCCTCACATGACCAGCACACGTAACACTTGGTTAGGCAGCGGAGAACTTTCGCACATTTTCCCACACTTCCCGCTTTGACTCGCTACAACAAAGCCAGATAGACGGCCAGTCACAATACTGCAGGAGTTCATCTAATCAGGACATAGTGTGTGGTAACACAATGGTGTGCTTGGAAACACTACAAGAAGAATTAGGCTTTGGGGCCTGTGGTTTTTACTTTTCTTTATTTACTTTCCTTAAAGGAATATGAATATATCACTGATCTCTGCATTTATTTTCCAGTAGTACTGAGGTTTTACCTTTGGCATGTTGCATACCGGACCTTGTATAATGTAATACTGTGACCAGTATGTTAAATGTAATAGCTCAACAAAACAAATTAATTTCATTAATATACTTGTATTCATACTCGTCAAAATACTTTTGATACCAACATTGAATATCATTCAGCAAACATATGATGTACAATGCGTAAATGTTACAAGGCAAAGAAATGCCAGCAGCAGAACACAATGTTGTTGGCTTCAGGCATTTGTTAAGGGCACAAAGTAATGAAATGTTCCTAAATCGAAAAGGCCTTTTAATTAGTGGTAGCGATATGACCAATTACTTATTTCATGATATGAATAATTTTATATCACGATAAATCTTCATTTATATCTTGGTAAAGTAATTACTTCTGGAAAATAAATAAAAATAGATTATATATTAATAATAATAATAATAATAATACCTTTTTATTTATAATGTGCTTTTCTTGCACTCAAAGCTCTACAAGATTGAATAAACACATAACATACAACAGCAACCACCATAACAAATTTAAAAAGACTAACACAAAATGAATGACATACAGCAGCAACCACACATAAAACTAATATAAATAAATATTAGAAGACTGCCTTAAATAAATGAGTCTTAAGTAACTTCTTAAAACAATCCAAGGTTGGGGTGTTTCAGATAGTAATTGGAATGGCCCATATTGGAATGTCTATTTTTGGATAATCCAGTCAGTCAATTAAAATTTATAAATGAAAACTACTTCCTCTGTTATAATTTTCTCTTTATTTGGAAATTAACAAACATAGTCAAAGTAAAAAAAATAAAACAAACTCTCCTTGTTTTTAAATCAACCTTACCATAATGCAAAATTTTACATTATTCCACATTTCTGTCTGATGTGATGTTGACCATTATTATTATTATTATTATTATTATTATTATTATTATTATAAACTTTCAACAAGTAACTCAACATCTTCTCAAAGCAATGCAATAAATAAAATATTAATTTGTAAAAAAATTCCCAATGAATATAAACACAATGATTTGTCATCTTGATATGAATTTCTGAATATCTGAAGGCAAATATGGCCGATTCGTTTCCTGATATATTATATCATTCAAACCATTTTTAGTAAAGGTGATAATGTTTACTATAAAAACCCTACTGTATATTTTGGCACATAAGTGTTGTAGTGTTTTTTTCTCGTCAGTGGTGGTAAGACTGTTGGGCTGTCTAGCTGTTTGATTTCCTCCGTAACACTTTAAGGAAAAGAAAAAAAAAACTCTGTAGGATTTAATTGGGTCACATAAGTTTTGTTGTTTTCACCGCTCTGCACTCTCCTGTCTCCGGAGCACAAATGTCGGGAAGTCTGCTGGACTGACGCACATTTTTGTGCTTCAAAAATAGTGCGCGGCACTTGTGTGACACAGATGTGTGTGTCAGATGAGGAACAAATTTTGCACTTTTGAAGCACCGAACGCAAGATGAATTTGCTTAATTTCATTGACATTTTCATTGTATATTTACATATCGCCATATACTCGATATAGCAAAATCTCTATCAATTGACACATATTGTCGCCACGATATATATAGTCATATCGCCCAGCCTTACCTTCAGTGCAATACAAATTTGGCCCATAAATGGGTCTTAAGTACTAAAGGCACTAAATGTAATCTCATTTGTCCCTAAATGAAGTAAAGGCCCTAAATGTAATAGAAATGTTGTCCTAAATGTAAAAAATGTCCAACATGTAATAGCCTTTGGTCCTAAATGAAATAAAGGGCTCTAAAACTCTTTAACTTGGGTCCAGAATGTACTAACTTGTAATCCAAAATGTAATAATGGCTGTAAAAAAAAAAAAATATATATATATATATATATATATATATATATATATATATATATATTATACAAATTATAATTACCTAATGTCATAAAACTAAATATGACTTGTAATCAAACATGATTTCATGAACATGATATCAACATTATATCTATCCTATAGACTAATATATATGCAAACAAAAACTACCTTACATAAAAATATATAAAACCCATCTGGCGCATTGGTTTACACAAAGGATCAATAGTTATTGCATTTAGGACCAAAGGTAATTGGGAACATTTAAGGTCTTTATTACATTTAGGACCAGTCATTACATTTGTGCCCTCTACACGTTTTAAAATGTGAACACTAAGGCATAGTTCACCAAAAATGAATTATATCATGATTTACTGACCCTCATGTTGTTTCATGTTTAAAAAAATGCAAGCTCTCACATGAAAATGCATACCATTGAGAACGAGCATCTTTTGTTGCGTTCATAAACGTGGAACGTACTTAAAGATGCTCAACTTAAAAATACTAACATTTTGTCTTATTTCTCACCAAAACATATATTGCACCTTCAGAAGACTTGGACAATGACACATGGCAGCTTTTATTATACTTTCCTGTCCTTTTTGAAGCTTAAACGTGTATTACTCTCCACTGCCATTGTATTGAGAATACATACTAGGATACTCATTAAAATCTAGGTCCATATTAAAATATTCTGTCAATAGTAAATGACAAAATGTTTCAATTTTTTAGGTGAAATACTGTATTACTTTAATATCATACCTCTGAATGGCATGAGCAAATGACCTGGTCACAATTGTCATCCAAATGCAGACTGAAGTGCTCTTCATTATGATTCACACAAAATACAAGAGAATAGTTATTTGTATGGCAGAGAGTTGTTGCCATTGGTTTTAGAAAACTGTAGAGCAGTAACATCATGGAAACTGCTCTGATTGCGTATCATGAGCAAATCTTCAGCTGCCCTTTTCATACGATATCGAGGGCTTTTCTCTAATGCATGTGCATGTTATTTCCCAACAACACGAAAGGACATGGATAATCATTCTGTTTTCAATGACCATGAATATGAATGGGTTTTAATGAATGTTAATGTGATCCGCTGCCATTGTATAAGACGAATAATTGTTAGCTGTATAAGCAAGAACGATACCTACTTGGATTGAATGGCGAATCACAAAAAGACAATGTGCAGTGTGTGTCACTAAGCTGTAAACCAAGCTGTTTTGACAGCCCTATCCCATATCCCAGTGTTTCTTTCCTTAAATAATTAACATTCTTGAGATGGTGATCATGTTGTCTGTCTTTGTCCTCTAGTGCCTGAGCTGTTGTGAGGATGAGCAGCAAGCGGAGTTTGTTTGTGCGGCTGGTGCCGTGCCGCTGCTTGCGGGGAGAGGAGGAGACCGTTACCTCGCTGGACTACTCGCACTGCAGTCTGGAGCAGGTCCCCAAAGAGATCTTCAGCTTCGAGAAGACACTGGAGGAGCTCTACCTCGATGCAAACCAGATTGAAGAGCTGCCCAAAGTATGCACCACTAACACTCTTGCACTGCCTCGAGTTTCGTATCTTAAAAATTTGCCGTTAAATTGACATTTAGGGGATGAAACATTGTCCTATTTTATTGTAGTTATCCTCAATCTGTTATTTGTAGACCGAGCCAGCAAGTCTTTTTACAAGCAAAATATTTGCTCTCTCAGTAGGGCTGGGTGATATAGCAAAAAAATAAATGTGATATTTTTTTAGCCTTTTGATGATATTCGGATGAAATCTAGTTCTCAGATAATCAAGGCATGTTTTCCACATTGTTATTCTCTAGCCTCTTAAACACTGGTGAATATTGTGCTGTCGCCAACAATTTTTCACACTCATTTAAAATACCATTCACACGTAGGGGAAGTTACCTAATTAAGCCCATCAAATCCAAGTTTTACATGTTTTCGTTAGAAATGTCAACAACCTTCAAATAAAGTGAGTATTAAATTAAAGCTTAATCTCTCATCTCAACACTCATGTTATGTTTTGTCATAACAAACAAAATTATGTTACTTTATTTCATTGCAAATGTGAAATTTCTGGACTGGGCTTATAAGAAACATGTGCAGATGTGTTCTTAATAAGCCCACAATGCTTTTTTTTTATGTAAATGCTTCACATTTTACTAAATAACCCCCTCAATTTTAATAGGTTTTTAGATTTATACCTAAAACATCAAAACCACTTAATTAAATATTTAATTTCTGAATCTGGACAGATTTAATCAGATATGGACAGTCCTTATAATTTTCAAGTCAAGTGGTTTTTATTGTTGTTTCAACCATATACAGTTAGTACAGTACACAGTGAAACGAGACAACGTTCCTCCAGGACCATGGTGCTACATAAAACAACATAGGACAAACACAGAACCACATGAGACTACACAGACTAAATAACATACCTATATAAAGTGCACGTGCAAGCATGTGCAAAAAGTACGGGACAGTACAATAAATTACTAAATTACAATAGGCACAGTGAGAGACAGTGCAGCGCCAACCAGTACATAGTAGTGCGAAAAGATGACAGTTTCTAAAAATGCCAAATGTAAACAAAATATACCATGAGTGTTCTATGCGCACAGCAGTTATTGAGGTAGCAGACAGCTATAAAGTGACAGTAATTAAAGTGCAACTCAGGACATGTGTGTGTCAAACCAGTCTCTGAGTAATGAGGAGTCTGATGGCTTGTGGGAAGAAGCTGTTACACAGTCTGGCCGTGAGGGCCCGAATGCTTCGGTACCTCTTGCCAGACGGCAGGAGGGTGAAGAGTTTGTGTGAGGGGTGTGTGGGGTCATCCACAATGCTGGTGGATTTGCGGATGCAGTGTTTTTTGTAAATGTCTTTGATGGAGGGAAGAGAGACCCCGATGATCTTCTCAGCTGTCCTCACTATCCTCTGCAGGGCTTTGCGGTCCGAAACAGAGCAAGTCCCAAACCAGACAGTGATGCAGCTGATCAGGATGCTCTCAATAGTCCCTCTATAGAATGTAGTGAGGATGGGGGGTGGGAGATGTGCTTTCCTCAGCCTTCGAAGAAAGTAGAGACGCTGCTGGGCTTTCTTGGTAATAGAGCTGGTGTTGAGGGAACAGGTGAGGTTCTCCGCCAGGTGAACACCAAAGAATTTGGTGCTCTTGACGATCTCCACAGAGGAGCCGTCGATGTTCAGCGGAGAGTGGTCACTCTGTGCTCTCCTAAAGTCAACAACCATCTCTTTTGTTTTGTCGACATTCAGAGACAGGTTGTTGGCTCTACACCAGTCCATTAGCTGCTGCACCTCCTCTCTGTATGCTGACTCGTTGTTCTTGCTGATGAGACCCACCACGGTCATGTCATCGGCGAACTTAATGATGTGGTTTGAGCTGTGCATTGCTGCACAGTCGTGAGTCAGCAGAGTGAACAGCAGTGGACTGAGCACACAGCCCTCAGGGGCCCCAGTGCTCTGTGGTGCTGGTGGAGAGGAGGTGCTGTTCCCGATCCTGACTTACTGAGGTCTCCCAGTCAAGAAGTCCAGGATCCAGTTGCAGAGGGATGTGTCCAGGCCCAGCAGGTTCAGCTTTCCAATCAGGTGCTGGGGAATGATTGTGTTGAATGCTGAGCTGAAGTCTATGAACAGCATTCGAACGTATGAGTCTTTTTTATCTAGGTGGGTGAGGGCCAGATGGAGCGTGGTGGTGATGGCGTCATCTGTTGAATGGTTGGGACGATACGCAAACTGCTGTGGGTCTAGTGAGGGGGGCAGCTGGGTCTTAATGTGCCTCATGACGAGGCTCTCGAAGCACTTCATGATGATGGGTGTCAGTGGGACGGTAGTTGTTGAGGCAGGACACTGAAGATTTTTTTGGCATGGGGACGATGGTGGTGGCCTTGAAGCATGTTGGAACGACAGCGCTGCTCAGAGAGATGTTGAAGATGTCGGTAAGAACATCTGCCAGCTGGTCTGCACATCCTCTGAGCACTCTGCCAGGAATGTTGTCTGGTCCAGCAGCCTTCCGTGGGTTGACTCTACGTAGAGTTTTCCTCACATCCGCCGTGGTAAGACAGAGCACATGGTCGTTGCGAGGAGTGGTGGTCTTCCTCGCCACCATGTCATTCTGCGCTTCAAACCAAGTGTAGAAGTCATTCAGGGCATCTGAAAGGGAGGCATCTTTGTCACAGGCAACTGATGTTGTCCTGTAGTTGGTGATGGCCTGGATGCCCTGCCACATGCGCAGCGTGTCGCCGCTGTCCTGGAAGTGACTGTGGATTCTCTGGCCATGTGCACGCTTTGCCTCTCTGATGGCCTGGGACAGTTTGGCCCTAGCTGTTCTTAGGGCTGCCTTATCGCCTGCTCTGAAGGCAGAGTCTCGGGTCCTCAGCAGCGCACGCACCTCTGCAGTCATCCACGGCCTCTGGTTGGAGCGTGTGGTGATGGTCTTGGATAAGGTGACATCATCAATGCACTTGCTGATGTAGCTGGTCACTGATGCTGTGTATTCCTCCAAGTTGGTAGAGTCGCCATATGAACATGTGCCAGTCAGTAAGTATTTAAAGTTGACAATAAAATCAATTAACAATTTTTAACATGAGGTTCAATGGGTTATTTGCTCAGTGGGCTTATTAGGTACAATAGTGGTCAATGAAAAATAAACCTCAATAATTTATAGTAGAGTCAAGGTAAACATATAGAGGAAGTGACACAATTTAAAGGGATAGTTCACCAAAAATGTAAATTCTCTCATGATTTACTCACCCTCATGCCATCCCTGATGTACATGACTTTCTGTCTTCTGCTGAACACAAATGAAGATTTTTGAAGAATATTCGATCTGTCTGTCCATACAATGCAAGTGAATGGGTGCCAAAATCTTGAGGCTCCAAAAAGCACAAAGTCAGCATAAAAGTAATCCATACAACTACATTAGATTAAATAATGTCTTCTGAATCGAAATGTGTATGTGTGTGTGTGTGTGTGTGTAAGAATTAGATCGATATTTAAAAGTTTTTTTTTAATAAAAATGCCACTTTCGCCAGCTTTAGTATGCACGTTCACAAGGGTGGAGAACAAACTGCCTCTCGCATGACAAACGCGTTGGTAATTTCACGTGAGATCTGAGCGTGAAATACGAAAAATACGGAAGTGCAGCGTTGTTTACAAAAGAGGAGGAATGTTATACAGAAGCTGAATTAATTTTGCTATAGATTTGTATCTGTTTCTTTTTCAAGATGGTGCTTTCGTGTGCTTCTCCTGACATACTGAAAATCGTTGCACCTTGTCTACACTGGGCGAGTCCGTTGACATGACGCAGCGGCTTGAGGCTGTCTACACTGGATGTGCCGACACGAAAGTTCGAAAGCATTTATTTGTGTTGATGGTAGTAGTAGGTCCAGCGCGTGTAGCGCAAAATGGAACGGGACACCCGTTTACTGTCTGCATCAACATCATTGATTTAAAATGGGTTCTATTGCTTTTTGATGCAACGTGATGCCCTTGTCCAGTGTAGACAGGGTGTGAGATTACATCCGTGGTCATCATCACAAGAGGAAAGACTAACTTTTCACTGATTTCCTATCAATGAACCTGAGTAAATCTGTGGCTGCTGGCTGACTCAATACACCCATTGAGACACTCAAAATGTTGAGGGTGTGCAGTGAACATTTCCCCCCCGCCAATTTCAGAACAGCTGAGGGATTCAATGTTATCAACATGCTTGCGTCACATGAGAGGCAGCTTGAACTGTACCCTTGTGAATGTGCATCTTTTACAGCTGGCTGGAAGCAAAGCTTTATAGTAAAAAAAAGTTTTAAATATTGACGTATTTCTTACACATACCTAATGTTTAACTTCAGAAGACATTAATCCACTGGAGTTAAATGGATTGCTTTCATGCTGCCTTTATGTGCTTTTTGGAGCTTTGAGATTTTGGCACCCATCCACTTGCATTGTAAGGGCCTACAGAGATTAAATATTTTTTTATTTTTTAAAGGCGAGTAATTGATTGAATGGGTGAACTATCCTTAACTATGCTATAAAACTATTCTTGGTGTATTGTCAAAAATTGAAAGCGAATTAGATTTGCTTGAGAACAGGGCAGTCTTCCGTACCCTCGTTGCAATACATACTCTCCACACTTTGAGAACCACTTTATTAATGAATTTATTAAATTGAAGTCAACTGATGACATTGTTTTAAATGTTTAGGGGAAAAAAATGCACCTGAAAATCATTTAAAGGGCCAAATATTGCACCTTGATAAAAAAAAAAATTATTTCTGACACTGCTCACAAACCACTTGTGAAAGCCAAGTGCAACAGTGGGAAGGAAAACTGATGAGGAAACCTTTGGAGGAACCAAGAAACAGAATTTTGAACTGATTCACGCAAGTTAATCAAACCTATCAACTCTAAAGCCGCTTTTGCTAGTGAAGTTTAAATCCGAGGGGCTGTTGCAGACGTGCTCATACTTGAGTTTATGAGACATGGAGGGATCCCAAAGCTAGTCTAAATGACACGTCCTTTAGGAAACGTAATGGAAAAATAAAAAAGAACTAAAATCATCTCGATTTTTGTCAAAATTGTAATTCTCTCTACATTTGATGTAAACCGTTTTAACAGAGGTGCGTTTAGTTAGTATACATTGTACTGAAGTCACAGTGTTTGTGTGATTTGTCTTGAACCTCATCATTCATAGGCTTCAACAAACATGACCTTGTGTTGCAGACACAATTCTCTGTTATATAATATGTTATTCTCTGTAGACCGCTTTGGATTAGATAATCACTCGAAGGTCTATTGAGAGCTGATCACATTTAAAATCTTATTTTGCTTTGACGTTTCATCCGAAAGAAGTAGAATTCACCATTAATACTTTAAATAAATCTTTCCCTTTGAAAAATGTTTCACATGACATACAGCAAACAGAAAAAAAAGGACTTTTACACAAGAAAACAAATAAATAAGACAACAGTTGTCATAGTGATTTTTTTGGATTTGCTATTAGAGAGCTAGATTTTCATCTAGTTGGAAAAAAATGAATAGGGACCATATTTTAATTCAATTCTTTTGCAACATTTGGAAGTTGCTGCTATTTTTTCAATTGATATGTATTCTATTAGTAATTAGTATTAGTTTTCCAGTTAAGTGAAATAGTTTTCTTTGCAATTGAATGTTACATTTATATAGCGCTTTTCTTACACTACACTCAAAGCGATTTACACCATGAACCGGGGACTCTCCTCAACCACCACCATTGTGCAGCATCCACCTGGATGATGCAACAACAGCCATAATGTGCCAATACAATCCCCACACACCAGCTATTGGTGGAGAGGAGAGAGTGAAGTGATAGAACCACGTAATGGATGCTAAAGCTATTTTTCATAAGAGCAGTTGTGGGTTCAATTTCTGATAAATCTACGAGTACACAAAAAACGGATGAGAGAGGAATCTTATAATTCAAGGTGGAACACAGTTTGAATGAATCTTTCACGGTCTCTTTTTTTGTTATTTCCCATTATTCATAGCAACTTTTCAACTGCCAGTTGCTCCACCGTTTGAGCCTACCGGACAACGATCTTACGGTGCTACCGCCTGGCATCGCAAACCTCATCAACCTCAGGGAGCTGGACGTCAGCAAGAACAGTAAGCAAAACGACACATTCATCTCCTCTTTATTTTTCCTCTTTAGAGTCCTGTCACGCTATCAGTCCACCCATAACACAACCGCAGGCCTACTGATATATATATATATATGCACTCTCTTAACCCCTTATCCATTGTAATTCAGTTCATCACTGCAAGATCGACCGTGTTGAAATTCAGTTTACAAGGCAGCACATGAAGCATTCACTCTAGGCTGTTTACCATTGCATCCTGGAATATTAAAAAATTTACCCAAAAATTAAACTAACATGTCAGTCCAAACCTGTAACTTTTTCTTATGCGGAACACAAAAGGGGATATTTTCAAGAATGCTGCAAAATGATAGGGACTCACTTTAAAACTCATAAAAAGCACCCAAATGTGTCATGAAAGTAGTTCATGCAACTCCTGCATCATATTCCTTCTGCATCATAAGTCTTCTGAAATGATGTGATCATTTAGAATGATGAAAAGACTGAATTTACGTCATTATTCGCTATCAAATAATTGATCGAGCTTACTTCATTTGTATTAATGTGTACAACACAAAATATAAATAATATGGTGAAATTAGAGTGATGAATAATAGAGTAACTGAGTTCCTTGAACTTTGGCTTATTAATCGATAAAGTTAAGATCTGCTAACTATTAACATTCTAATAATACCATACCGTAAGCCCTTGCGCTTGAATAATTTAAGCATGTTTGTTTGTTCAAAAGGATCTTCTGTCTGCATTTAATTAGTTGTTATTAAAAATGTATAGAGATTTGAGCTATTTTTAGTATTATTGATGTTTTGTGAAGTCACCTTTAGGGTGATAAATATTCTCTTCGCATACTTCATGTTATACCTCAGTTATTATTTTCTTTGAGACAATTACATATATATTTAATAATAATATTACTAAACAAGAATTTTAAAGTTAAATCTTTTAAATCTTATTCATGTGGCATACATTTTAAGTAAATAAAGTTGACATTTGTGTATCACAAAGGTTTTCTAGTTATGCTGACATAAAATGACCATAAGTTGAATTAACTTGCAGAAATTCTGCATATTTTTAATAAATCCAACGCATATTTTTTTTACAGTGTAAGTAGACAGTGAAGTGGTTCTCTATGAATTGGTTCAGAGCCATAGTCATTCTGCTGCATGTATATTTACATTGTCATTGTTTTGGAAACAGATTACAGAAAAGCCTCGGTAGACCTTAAACTGATAGCAGTCTGGTATTGATGTCAAACTGAACAGTTTAATTCATTCTCAAATATGAGTGAAGACCACATCACTCAATAGAATAGCAGTGAACACGCACTCAAGTGTTTGTTTACACACATCACTATCTTTCCACTGATGTGTTGCAGTATCTGATAGTGTAATGATATACTCAGACTTGCAAAGGAAGCCCCATTGAACCCTTTTTTTTCTTTAATGCACCATCACTTTGTTCTAGGTATGTTGATGACAGTATACACAGAATTGTCTGCACCTGCTTACTAATGGACAGAGCGTGTAGGCATTGCAGTCGGAAATAGATGGATTTGCAAAACTATTTTAATAGTCCTGAAATGGGCTTCGGTTTCTTAAAGCAAAATACAATATCACATTTGTTGCTGTTGATTTTGGGCTTAGATATATGACCTAGACATGTACTTGAAAGACTTCGTTAGATTCACCCTAATACCACTTAATTTAATCCGATTTTAAACCTTTAATCAAATCAAAGCAGGTACAGTCATTACAATTCCCTAATCAACATTTTTACCATTTTGCCATTGCTTGGGATACATTTCACATCATAATGCAGTAATTTAGTTTTATATGTTTTTATCTAAATCCACTGAGCATTGAAAGTGACATATGAGTCAGACCATAATATCTGCTGCAATATAATTTTCCTCACTGAATAACCATAAAAAAATACTTGCACCATATGCTGTTACCTTATGGCACAATCATGTAGCTTGAGTAAAAAAGACAAGAATCTAGTTACGAATAACAGCATAATACAAGTAGATATGATAAACTATGTCCTCTTTAAGCCAAGTTAGATGTGACTAAACACAAAAGCAAAAAATATTTCACCAAAACTATTAAAACACAATACTTCATTTTATTTATTCTCTAAAATAAAATTTGGTACCTGAACGAATTGTTCTAAAAAACAAAACAAATGGATATAGCCTCCAAATAAGTTAACAGTGAGAACCACAACAATAATAATTATATGTTGTGATACAACATCATCACAGTTCAATGATTCAGGCTTGGTGTGGAAGACTCTTATCATTTATGGGTTCTTTGTGTGTTTCTGTTAAAATTGTTGGAACTGATTTGAAGCAGGCCTAACCATATTACAGGACCAAATTAACCTTTGTTAGATGATTAGTGCATCAGTATTGTGCCTTTTGTGCCCTATAACCACCGCTGGTGCTGCCACAGTGGGGCATCTGCAGTTCTTTCAACTTTCATTGCTGCGTGTTTGTTTTAGCACAGTGTTTATCCCATCACTAAGTGTTTCTGTAAGTGTCGTGACAAAACAAAGGTGATGTAAAATAAACTCTGGAACGCAATCATCCTGCAGCCGCTGCGCAGGGACACCGCGTGCGGATGTGCTCTCTGCTGTGAACACACAGATTCATCCAAGTGTGTGTGGACTTACTTAGCTATACTTTGATGACAGCATTTTTTCTGCAAATGAACTAAATCTTGTGTTTTTTGTTTAATCTAAAAATCCCCCAAAATTTATTTTGGTATTGTTAGTCTATAGCAGGGGTACTCAGTTAAAGTTCCAAGAGGTCCAGTCTCTACATTTCCTTCACAGCAGAGGTCCGAAGAGTATGTAGCTTACATGTGTCAGTAGTTATATGGCTAGGAAATTATGTATCTTTTTTTAATAGTTTCTATAACTTGCCATGATGACAGCAATAGTACTTTGTAAATAAAAATAAAAATAAAAAACATCCTGAGGAGGACATTGGGGGCCCAGAGACAGATAGTGGGGTCTGCGAGATCTTATCTACCAAAAGACTAAAATAATTCATCAAGAATTCATCGGTCAAGGGCATTTGGATGTGAATATTAAAATATAAGGTCATCAGTTTATGAAGCTGAATGACAGCAGTCTAGTTTTGTTGAAATTTTGTACATTCAGAATCTATACGTATGTTTAGGACATCGGAGGCATTTTGACAGACAAAATACTGTACTGTGGGATCAGGGGTGTCCCCTGAGAGAAAATGTAAAAGCTGAATGAACCATTTGTTATTTTCTATAAAGTGAGAATCTACTAACAACAAGCAAACAATTTACAAAGCAGTGAAGCATTAAATATCTGTTTGATTAATTTAAGGATAAATAGGCTTTCCTTGCCATGATGACATCTCTGCTTAATTTTCACAAAATTAGAAGAAAAATCTGTTTATTATGAAAGGCTCATAACATGCTGATGAATAAAAAAAAAGTTATAGTCTTAAGGCGGCACGTTAGCTTGTCCTGGCACAAACCTGGCTTAGCTGAACCGGCCGAATCACATATCAGACAGATGAAGATAGTTCACTTTACATTTTTTTTCACATATAAACATAGTGTGTTTAAGTGAATGATGCCAGTATCTATAGCGGTGTCTCTGCTACTGTTGTGAAAATAACCGCACCAGCAACTTGTTCGTACAGTAAATTTGGCTTTATGATGCACTTCATGTCTATAGCGGGGAGAGAGGAAACAAATAAACAAAACAGAAATAACGTTAGTAGCGCTGAACATGCTTTATTCCCGCTCTAGGGAGAAATATTTGTCTCTAGCACTGTTTCCCGCTCTGTGGGCGAATAAACGTCAAGTCAAGTGGTTTTTATGGTCATTCAACCATGTACAGTACGCAGCGAAACGAGACAACATTCCTCCAGGACCATAGTGCTACATAAAACAACATAGGACAAACCCAGATCCACATGAGACTACACAGACTAAATAACATACCTATATAAAGTGCACGTGCAAACGTATGCTTACATAATCACTTAGCCAGGTGTCAGATAACTAGCACAAAGCTTCAGAGCTCGGTCCAGATTTAATTGTCCTTTGGTTCAGATCCGGACCGTAGTCCACCATTTGAGTACCCCTGGTCTATAGTAATTAACTAGCTTATATAAAAGCAATACATTTCGCTAGCTAAGTAAATGTGTGTGTGTGTGTTTGCATTTGCGTTAGTAGAGGCTCACCTGTGGTTACTCAGCTCACAGTTATAGTTTGCATGTGAATGCGTTGGAGGGAGGAAATCTTAACATAACTCTAATGTCACACTCCAGCTCTTGCGGTTTGGAGGACAGGAAATATGCAGTTTAATGCTGCATGAGCTTGTGTTGTTTGTAAAAATGGTTAGGTGCCGTTTCTCTTCGGTGGGCAATTTTGAGAAAGACCTCAAGAGTGTTGACATAGCATATATCTTTTGACATGGATTTTGATAGGGGCCAATGAAAGGACAGCAAGCATAAAACCAAAAATTATTGGAATAATTGCTCTGTTTGTCTGACATTTCAGGCATCCAGGAGTTTCCTGAAAATATCAAGAACTGTAAAGTCCTGGCCATCGTAGAAGCAAGCGTGAACCCCATATCCAAGTAAGTACACAAGATTAACGAGATTAAAGCTCTCTTTCAAAGCCTAACAAAGGTCAAGTCAGCTAGGTAGGCCTAGGTAGCATTCTAGGTAGCTCTGTCTTGAGCACATGCACAATGCCAAGGTCAGTTGTAGTTCAATTAAGGTGTAGACGTGCTGGGTGAAGCAAGCTACGATCACATTATCTATTGGCACTTTTCCACTGCACGTTATGGTTTGACTCGCCTCAACTCTACTCGCTTTACTTTTCTGAGCTTGCATTTCCACTGCAGTTTATTGCCTCCTCAGCATGGGTGGGATTATCGTCTAATCGTCATAGTTGCACCACCTCTACTGCCGTGACATCATCTTATAGAAGACACAAACTGACCAAAACAATAACACGACCGCTAGCTGTTAACTACTGTTAAGCTCATTGTGCTACATAAAGCAGTTGTTACATGATGATTTTACACAAGTGAAACAGTTAAATTGGCCTGGTTGTTTTAGAAGCAAGCTTCCAGTAGCAGGTCAACTAAATAAAGTGAAGCTTTCAAGCAGAGTATAGAGTTAACTTAACAAAATGTACCATCCTCCATCATGGCTGAGTCCAGGGCACTCTCCCTCCCATTGCTCACTGGTTTAGATAGTGCCCATTTGGTCGAACCACTTCCACTTTTCCTTGATGTTTCTGTAGTCACTTAAGTTTTTTTTTTTTTTTTTTTCTTTTACTTTACTTTTTCCTGCACTGTTGATAGATCTGGTAGTAGCCGTGTGTGGCTTATGAGACACTTCCTCCAGAGTCTGCACCTCGTTTATTGACCACGGCGAGGTTTTGCGCACAGCCATTTGTTTTTTGACAATTCGAAAGTTGCGTGAACAAATGATACTGCTATCGCTGTTGCTAACTTTAAAACTAGCGAGGTGATGTCACGTATCGGAAATCAAGTGATGCTGGTAGTGATGATTCTCCCTGACCAATCAGTGATCTGCAGGATTTTGATGTCATATTTAGTATCGGCTCGGCTCGCTTGGATCCTCAACCGATGTGGTACTATAAAAGTATCAGTTACCAGGTACTATCCAAAGTGGAAAACCCCCAAAAAGCGAGTAAAGTTGAGTTGTACTATGCAGTGGAAAAGCCCAATATGTCTGCAAGTCAGACTTCACAAAAGTCGAACTAAAGTGTTTAAATGACTCTCGCAAAAAAAATTACAAATTAAAAAAAATATTACCAACTGAAATCGAACAAGTGCATGAAAGCACACTGAATGATGTAATGGATCAGCTCGCCTTTCTCCACAGGCTTCCAGAAGGTTTCACGCAGCTTCTCAGTCTGACCCAGCTCTACCTGAATGATGCCTTCCTCGAGTTCCTACCGGCCAGCTTCGGCAGGTCAGACACACACACACACACACACACACACACACACACACACACACACACACACACACACACACTCACTCACTCACTCACTCACTCACACTCACTCACACTCGTGCACACACACCGATAAAACCCCGTCCTAGTGAGAACAAGATAATCCAAGCTCAGATTTCAGTTTTCATTTTATTTCGATAAAAAATTGAAAGAAACATGTATCGGCAGCAAACACAACTTTTCTCCCAAAGTATGGAAAAGGTTTCTGTTTTTCCAAGCACAAGTTAAACAGGTTTAACTTGCTTTCATCAAGCTTATTGAAAAAATGTATGCAAGCTGTGAACCCATGAAACCATCTGAAATGAGATGTTTTCTGACATTCCTGGAGCTCTTATGTTATAAACGCATTCCCGTGAAAATGCATGCAATTCCTGTGAAAGGACGTGCTGCAAAACATTTGGCATGCATAAACCCATAGAGCATCAAGTACATTTTCATTGAGAGGTGTCGTGTTTAACTTGGTTCCTCAGAACACCACAGGACACATACTGAATTTGCATACTACAACTACACACTAAAAGTATGTACTTTTCTGGTGTTGGGACTTCTTGATTATCTAGTAAGATAATACGCAGGTCACATTCTTCCATACTGCTGTACTACCTCATTTACACAATTGTGGTAGTGTGTATTTGTATTGAAAAAAATTAATAAAAAAATCAGAAATATGCCATTCATGCACCTTTGAAATCCTTTTTTAAATTCATGGACATTTACTTGACTATCACTCTTTCTGTTCAATAGACTAACCAAACTGCAGATCCTGGAGCTACGGGAGAACCAGTTAAAGATGTTGCCAAAGTAAGTGCTGCACAGGGATCGGTTTGAATTATTAAAAATATTACAGTGGTGATCCGTGCTGCTGCTGCTCTTCCATTAACTGCATTATAACTCTGTGGCATTATATTATTTAGACTTACATAAGAGGCACCCAAGTGACATGCTGTGACAGGTTTTATAATTGTTTCTGGCTCTGGAGCCAATATTGCATCATATGAGTTCCTGATTGTTTGCTTTTGTGTGTGAGAGATGAGTTGGGCATTGGCACTATCTCTGTAGCTCCCACTCCTCAGTTCTTCATCAGAACAGCCAATCAAAACATACAGCCCTCGTGCGTTTGATGTAAAGATTCCACTTGAACTTTGTTTGGGTTGAGATAGCCTGGACTAGAGTAGCTCAATACAGCAATACAATTCCTTTAAAGCTGCACTACAGAATTAGCGACATCTGTGGTTGAAACATGAAACTGCAAGTATCTTGCAGTAGAACACTTGGTGTGATTCAGCACTGTTCTTCTGCGCTAATGTATATCTGGTTTTGAGGTTACCGGCTAGACTTTGCCGGTGGACAAAGATTTTCACCAGCAGAGCCGGAGACATAACGTGTTTTCTCATTGATATTATGTTATTCGATTAAAGCTTTATAACCGAGATATCACTTGCTTTGAGGAAGATACTGTAAACAATACTATTCTTTAAATATTTAAATATTATTACCTTATAATTAAATGTTTTGTCCACTATACATTAATGTTTTTGTATTTTACTACACATATCTCCTGTTGCATTTGTGGCATAATGTTGATTACCACACACAAAGATTTATCACTCATTTTCATTTTATATTCTTTAAACTAGGGATGTCAAAGGTGCCGGTATTTCGGTACGAAGTGGATACTATGTGTGAAGCTGCTTGTATGCCGAAAACACACGGATCAAAACACTACGTTTAATGAGCATCATGTGCCGTGCTGCTTGTAGTAGATGACAGAATATTGTGCACATTTACTGTAAACAGCGGAGCACCTGCAGACTATATGTTTATGTAATTAAATTGCAGCATTTTGCACTGTAATAATCGCACTGGGCCATATAACCAACGTCTTAATCAGAGTTGTAAAACTACCAACAAAAACAGGAGAAAAAGCCTGTCAAAATAAATGCTTGCCAGCAGAATTGAAGAGAATCAGGACAGAAATATGTATAGTACAATGCAGTATTTACTGTAGTAATAATATTTAAGCAGTATTTCTCAAGCAAGAGTTCTGTTGTACTGAATGGAAGTTTTTATCAATATTTTCATGTATAATGTGATGCTCTGTTGTGCAGCACATTATTTAACATAAATGAGACCAATCTTGTGTTTTGGATTATGCTGTGAAGATTTTTACTGACACACTTCATTTGAAAAAAAGAAGAAAAATGTAGTGGTACATTGAAAAACAATTGAACTTTTTTCATTTGATTATAGT
This sequence comes from Moxostoma hubbsi, assembly GCA_032164185.1. NCBI lineage: Eukaryota > Metazoa > Chordata > Actinopteri > Cypriniformes > Catostomidae > Moxostoma > Moxostoma hubbsi. Next base: position 6,395,757 of record JAVLUX010000125.1, read on the forward strand.
ATTAGTAATTTATTTGATTACACACTGTTTTGATGATGAAAACTGATTCAACTTTCAAACTGGGAACGGCAAATTTGGGGAAAGAATGGAATTTAGGGGGAAAAAACATATTTCATTGGGTCATACAAATAAAAAGAAGTAATATTTACTTCAGAAACTCAAAAAACATGCAATTGATTTAATTTATGATTTATATTGATCCATTTAACTTTTTTGGTATTGAAATTGTGATCAAGAATTGTGAAATTTTACTGGTATCAGTACCGACTACTGAAATTTTGGAATCGTGACAACGCTACTTTATACGTAGATTTTGTGTATTTTTTTTTGTTTTGTTTTTGTACATAATTCAGTTCCTAACCAAGTCTGATTTTTCAAGCCCAAACCATCTTCACAGCTGGTTTAAAAACCCATTTGAAATCAGATTTTTCATTTCATTGTTTGATGGGATTTTACATAAATACAACAAAAAGACACAACATTTCTTTACAATCTTTCAATGACATGCGTGTTCAGATTTGGATACTGTCCTCATGAAAAACATATTGGCTAATGTCTAATGCCTCATACTGTAAATGCTAATGCTTCATGCATAGTGAACCTACTTCACTTGTGTTGTTACTATGACAACCTGTGTGTATGTGCTAGCAAATGCAGTCTGAAAAGAAAGAAATTCGATCTGGCCACATATAACTACCAGTTTTAACAGTTATTCTCAGAAATCAGATCTATGGGAAATGTGTTTCCCCTGCCTGAACAAATGCATAAGAGCGTTCACAAACCAATAATTGGTTATAGAGATGGCTACAATAAATAGTGGTGTTTGATAAGACAGTATCACATGTACTACAGCTCATACTTTTTAGGCCTCTGTTCTGGATCAGCAAGTGTACCAGCAAGAGACGTAAATAATCAAAGACAGGAAGACGGATGTCCCTCATGAACCGTGACTCATTTATCAGTGTTTCACTTTCCCTCAGTATCTGTTTTACTGTCATTTCAGTCATTCTTGTGCAGCTTCAGCAGTCTCTAAGTTGTTCATTGTGTGGTCTGATCTTATGATGTGTGTGTCAGTAATACTAATGAGCTGTGGATTGCTCAGCACTCTTGAGAGTCAGTCCGTTGGTTCCCGATGAATGAACCCCTCATACAAGTGTTGGGGAGTAACTAACTAAAGGCAAAAATATTCTTTGGTTTTCCAGAAAGTGAAATGTAACTAACAAGAGAAATAATAATAAAATAATAAAAAAGAGCAAGTTGGCCTAATGTAAATTTTTTATTTATTAAATTCATGGTGCCACTAATAATTTTGGCTGTCGATTCCTCTTCTTGCAGTTGGTTTCTAGATTAGATAAGTCTGAAAGCTCATGTTGATCTGTGTCCACATCATCTGTGGTTTAGACCCCACGCTAAAGCAAACCTACCTGAGTAGTTAACGTTAGTTCATGGTTGGACACAGATATTAAGAACATTGTGTTCGTAAGCTGCTTTGCAACAGGATGGTGTGGCTATAGAAATTGTAAAGATTGAAATTAAGAAATAGAGAAAAAGAAATAAAGCCTGTTGACACTACGTCCAATTCAACTAAATGACCGTTTAAAGTTGGGTTTGTTTTTGGATTTTTTGGGGTTTGTTTGCTTTGAGGCATTTACTGTAAATTATAATTTAGTATTAGTTACACATTTAAAATTCAGGGAGGGGGTACATGGATCGTATGTGCGAGGAATGGCAGCCGGTTGAGTTTCTGGAGCCCCCCTAGGGTAAGATGAGGCCCCCGTAGGAGTAGGTGCACTATGCAGACTGCGTAATATGCGTTTAGGGAGCAGCAGTACCGGTCAGTAATACTACACTGAAGATGAATAATACCAAGAAATTGAGATTGTATTCATACATTGTTGGATCTGTGTCATTTTGTACATCTTATTGAACATTCTGTTTTTCAATAAAAAATCCACAGTTTTAGCACAATATCTGGACTTTTCAGACGGTCCCTTACCACATCTTCCACTGTATTAGCACGTTTCAGCACAATGTGTGGACTTTTCAGACGGCCCCTTACCTACCTTATGATACATTTTCAACTTGTATCAGTTAAATTAACGATCTGAAACTGTTTTGCCATGACTGCATCTGACCAGCTTACGGGACAAATCGCATCCGTATTGATCTGATACGGGACATTTAAACACAGGAAGATCCCGTATTTTATGGGGTGGGTGGCAACCCCACCAGGAGGTTTAATACATTCTCATGTGCAAAGTGTGGATGTGGAAAATTAAATTTTATTGGGAGAAATTGTAAACCGGTAGTATGTCAGGAGGAGGGGTGGAAAAATCAGAGAAACCCAATAAAATCAGGAGTGTTGGTAGGTATGAAAATGTCAAGTCTTACTCTTTCAGGACCATGTACCAAGAATATGGATGACTCATCGTGCACTGAGGGGCGTTTCAATTTGTGTCCATAAAAAAATTAATGAATCAATTAATACATGTCAAATAAAAACATTTTTGCACCAGAGCTATTTCAATTTCAATTTTAAAGTACTTCATTGGCATGATTGTGTTTACATACAATATTGCCAAAGCATTAATACACAAAACAGATAATGACAAGACAAATAATAATAATAAAATGGTAACAAATAACAATAAAGATAAATTAAAATAAGGTGTCAGGTAATGAATCTAATCAAATTAAAACTATAATAACAATATACAATATAAAATAAGCATTTAACAGGACATTATGAACATAAGAATAAAAGTACTGTGACTGAAGTACATTAAGGCAGTGATTGGTTTCTGAGGGTGTGCAACTCAAAAATGAATTTTGCTGCAACTGATGCATGATGGTCCTCCCCCAGTAACACCAGCATCTGATCTGTTTCTACTGAACTGGGAATTTTGGCATGAGGGTTGAGAGTTTGTGGAGGTATTTCTCTCTCACCTCTGTACATTTCTCACAGTGAAGGAGAAAGTGTGTCTCTGTCTCGACCTCACCCGTGTCACAGTGAGCACAGACTCGTTCTTCCTTTGGAAGCCATGTTTGTCTGTGTCGGCCTTTTTCTATGTTCAGACTGTGATCACTGAGTCTGTATTTGGTGAGGATCCGTCTCAGTTTTGGATCTCTTACAGTGTGCAGATATTCTGCCAGATTATATGTTCTGTTTAGGGTCCGATAACATTCCAATTAGCTTTGGTTTTTACTTTCATTTTCCCAATGGTCCAAATATGAATTTTTGCTTTATTTTATGATTTGGTTTATTCTGATTTGGTTTTGTTCAGCAGTGCTGGTCTGAAACTGGTGTTTGTTAGTTGTTAGTGGGTTTGTGAGTTTCAGAGCCAGCTGACATAAGGGACTGGTTTTAGGCTTCAGCTCTTGGGTTTTAAGGGCTTCATGTTGCAGTGTGTTAGGGGAACTTGAATTTAGGTGTGTCCAAAATTTGAGGGATAATTTTTCAATATGTATAATAAGGGGGTATCTGCCTAGTTCAGCCCAGCATGCATTAGTAGGTGTTCTTCTCTGAACTCTTAGAATGTTTCTACAGAATTCAGCATGCAGGGATTCTATGGGGTGTTTGTCCCATCTCGAGTAATCTGCCAGACGGAGTGGACCCCAAACCTCACATCCGTACAGAGCAATAGGCATTATAATACTATCAAAGATCTTACACCAGATTGTTACAGGAATGTCAACTTGGGTAAATTTGCCCTTAATAGCATAGAATGCTCTTCTAGATTTCTCTTTTAGTGCATTCACTGCCAGACCAAAACCCCCTGAAGCACTGATCTTTAGACCGAGGTAGTCGTAGTGTAGGGTGTGTTCTATTGCAGTGTTTCCCAGAGTGAATGTGTATCTGTTTTTTTCTGGAGAATCATAATTTTAGTTTTTTCAGATTGACTGTTAGGGCCCAGTTCTGACAGTAGTTCTCCAGCAGGTCCAGGTGCTGCTGTAGCCCTTGTGCAGTAGCTGACAGCAGCACCAGATCATCTGCATAGAGAAGAGTAAGACCAGGTGTTGCAGATTGTTCCAGTAGCACTGTTAACTAAATGTTGAACAGTGTTGGACTCGAACTGCAGCCCTGTCTCACTCCTTGCCCTTGAGTGAAGAATTCTGTTCTTTTATTGCCAATTTTAGCTGCGCACCTGTTGTCTGAATACATAGATTTGATAGTGTCGTGCATTTTACCCCCAATGCCGGATTGTAGAATTTTATAATATAGACCATCATGCCAAAGGGAATCGAATGCTTTTTTAAAAATCAACAAAGCATGCATACATTTTGCCAAATTTTTTGATGAACGTGCTGGTTGACTATCGTGTTTAGCGTGTGAATGTGTTCGGTGGTGCGGTGGTTTGGTAGGAATCCAGTCTGACTCTTACTCAAGACATTGTGTTTGGTAAGGAAGGCCTGTATCCGGGCATTCAGGATACAGCAGAAAGTCTTCCCCAGATTGCAGCTCACACAAATGAGCTGTCTACAAAGAATCTGAAGAGGCGAATTTGAAAACCGAAAAGAAAAATCATAAATGGAAAAAAAAAAAACCTTTAAATTCACCCCTTAATTTCCTGTCCTCTAAATCATATTTCCTATAATTATGTGTTGAAAGTATAACATGACAAAATGACAAAAAAAAAGAAAGTATTTTTCAGAACAGCACAACCAGCCAATTTTTGCAGATTAATGAATATAAAATAGTATTATGCATAATTATGAATTTTAAATACGTTTTGATTTGCAAATATGAGAACGGATTTATATTCAGTGTTATATGAGTTCAGTTAGAGAGAAACTTTTTTTTTTTTTTTTTTTATAATGTATTTCTTTCTTTGTGGTTTCTTGAGAGAATTCAGAGTATTCTCTAAATCTCCCACGCTTGGTCTTTAGTTGTGAATATGACATTGGGCAATATATTTGGGTGTAATTTTAATGCTTTGGTTTTATGTGAAGCTGGGGTTTGAAGTCTAACAGTGTTTTAAAACAGCCAATGAAAAGTGGATTAGCAATAGCTACCTGTTCAATACATGTCTTTGACTCCCGTGCACTTGCATCTGGGGTGACATTGCATGAACTCTCTGAAAAGAAAAGTCTTAAGCTCTGGTTGATGTGCTTCTACAAGTTGTCCGTCTGCCATTCAGTCAGTTCCATAAAAGCCATGATCACCCACGTATATGTTTGTGTGCACATCTTATATGTGCTTAATCCATTGTTAATAGTGTTTGTAATGTGTGTGTGTGTGTGTGTGTGTGTGTGTGTGTGTGTGTGTGTGTGTGTTTGTTCGCAGGAGCATGCATAAGCTCATGCAGCTGGAGCGCTTGGATCTGGGGAGTAATGAGTTCACTGAAGTGGTGAGTCGCTCCTGCCTCTCTTTCAGGGGTTGCATGCATTACAGCAGCTTTTTCCTGCACTACGTTTACCTTCTAGATTTCAATGCAGCCAGGTGTCAGATTTAAAGACGATGAATACAGTTGCGCTCATTGAAGCATTCTCTGTTAGATTGTGCCTAATATGCATCTGTCTACTCTAATGTTATTCATTGAAACCAGTGGTAGAGAATTTGAGATATACATTTTCCATTTTCCTTTCTAGCCTGAAGTACTGGAGCAGCTTACAGGAATTAGAGAGCTGTGGATGGATGGAAATAAACTGACGTTTTTTCCAGGGGTGAGTTTTCTTTTCTTTCTTTTTTCCAGAAAGGCAAAACGCCAACAAAACAAAATGCTTCTTCCGTTTTTAAATGTAAACTAATTGGGCGTAATTCATGAAACCTGAGCAGAGCAAATTTCTGTGTAAATCATTTCTGCAAGTATTCTTGCATACACTTCTTCATAACTGCCACATGAGCGTATCGTACAATGCTAAACAGAAGAAATTTGATTACAATCACTTATTACTTTGTAATCAGATTACACCCAACAGCCAACACTGATGAAATGGCTTTAATGACGTGGCGACTCGTAATTAATCACTTGCTCAGTCTATTCTAATCCGGATTTCCGTAAGTGAATGGCGTAAGTGAATGGCGTAAGTGAATGGCGCCAATCTGTAAACATTAAAATAGTCACTCGCTCACTCACTCAGTATAGACACAAGACATAAATAGCATTCCTGTAAACAAGAATTAAGTGTGATACAATCATTGACACCTTTTCTGTGTAATGATATAGCCAATTTTACAACTTCATTGCCCTGACAATGTAGTCAACAAAACCTAAAACCCTTAAATGACTTCAAAAATTACAATTTAAACAACTTTCCAATTCAAATAATACATGAGCTTTAACAGAAGAATTCACGTAAAGAAGTTCTTTTAGCTTCACATTTCTACCCTTTAAATTCTCAAATAATTGTCCCCATTCACTTCCATTGTAAGTGCCCCACTGCAACCTTGATTTATCTTTTTTTAAAGGAAAGGAGGAACGAGTCATTTTATTTTTGTAGTAATCAACATTATGTCACAAATGCTGTAGACTTAGCTTAACTTGTTTTGAACCCGGAATATTCCTTCAACAATACATTTCTCTGAATATTGCTCAAGCCATTCTTGTGCAAATTGTTACATTAATGTTTTGCATTGAAAGCTTAACAGGACTATTAAAATTGTTTGTAAAGCTATTCTTGCGTCATTTGCGGCATTCTTGCTTAATATGAATAGAACAAATTTCAAAGCCTCTAAGAAATTGTCACATTGATGTTTAGCATGGCATTTGTGCGACAATTGACATGTTTTAAAAACAAGACATTGTTCATAAATTAATTAAACTCATATTTCATGAATGAGGATCACTACATAGCTACTACATAAAAAAATATTAGGAGATAAGACCGCTAGTAAGATGTGTTAAACTTGACTCCTGGTGAAAATCTAGTATCTACGTTCTCTTCCAGCCGCCAGCTCCTTTTTTAAATAGGTCATAATTAACGCATTAGCTTGCTGCTGAGAGCAAACTGTCAGTAATTGCGAGCCTTGCCGGTTGGATTCAGATTTTTCAGTTCATTCTCTTGAACAAAGCTGCAAACAATCTACTACAATGACCTCTAAACAGACTGGATACCAGGGCGGCACTGTGACCTCCCCTTCCTGACCGGAGAGACCGGCTTACTCTGTCCACTGTGTGTCCTTGAGCAAGGCTGAACGGCCATATGTTTCTCAGTTTGCAGAATTAAATTTCTCTTTTGTTATTAAAGCATTTGATTAAGCTTCTTATGATGTACCCACGAGAGCAGCTCATGCTTGTGGTGATTAATGGGCTGTAGGGTTTGTCACAAAGACAAATAAAGGCTGACTGATTGCAGTTTTGGCAGATAGCTTCTAATTGATCGTCACTCCAGTGCATCCAAAGATCAAGATCACCCTGTTCTGTGGCATGCTCCATTCATACTCTTGTGGCTCGTTTAAAGTCAACATGAAATCAAAATGTACACTTTTCAATTTCTTAATACATGTTTCCATTCTTATTGTCCTCAATTATCTCATAAACAACTTTTCGTCTGACATCACCTAGGCTATATTCACTATAAAAATCAGATTTTTTATTTTTTTTTGTCCAATCTTAATTACATTTGTTTAGGTTTTTGTAGTCTTCACATTATGGCAGTAAAATGAGTACTAAATGCTAATTCATGTAGTTTAAGACTTCAGCTGGAGATCATCCATACTCCAGGCACATTGAGCTTATGTAGCAGATGCAGGTTAGAATCCGGGACGTGTTATGTCCCGATCCTTTTGATCTTCTCGCTAACATTTCCAGTTATCTTTTCCAATAAAAAAAGGCAAAAAGCATAAAATAATAATGATAATAATTTTAAAAAAAACTTTAAGGTATAAGCAGCAAGATAATGGTAACGATTTGTTTACTATTATACTATGGGTCAGTGACGTGACCGTAAACTTTTTGTCCAGATCTATTGTTATTTCAAAATAAATAAAAAATGCAATTCAAACAAAACAATTACTTGAAACCAATCGACTTTTCTATGATGAACAGTACTTCTTGGGCTTAAAATAAAAACTGTCTAAGTGGTGAAATTCTTAATTTTCTCTTTTCAATTCTTAAAAAAAATATATATATTGGCATAAGTACTTTGGAATAATCTTTACATTTTTATATAAAAAAAGCACAAACTATTTTGTTTTGAAATATTAATATTTGGAAAAACTTTTGTCCACCTGTCATGTGATGTAACCAACATCCTGTCATAAGACAAATGGAGAGGACACCTGCAGTCCCTCATGACTGTGTGTAATGCTTTTAAAATATATGAGATATAATGATGTTTTTAAGTAGACACATTTTGTTCATGTCAAATGGAGAAACTCTTATGAACACATTTTGATATTTATGACTAAAATTCATGATATTTGAACAAATATATATATTTTAACTTGAATAACGGTTGAAAACTTTTTTTTAAATGAATGATTGTGTGCACTCATTGAATACTTATGTATTCAAAGTGCAAGGAATTTTTTTAATTGACATTTTTAAAGTAATTTAATAATGTTTTTTTTGTATTTTTTATATGTATTTTACTTTTTATAAATAATTTTAAAACCAACTGACAATTTTTACGGACTTGACACATGTTTTAAATAGGGATGAGCATTATCGAGTAACTGTGTAGTCGAGTACTCTAACCCACAAAAAATGAGTAATCGATTATTCGTAAATGAATATGCAAGTTATTATTATATTAATTATTTTTATAATTATTATAATATTATAAATATTACAAGAATTTCACCTACTGTTGCACTCGTGTACACAGTAGTGTGACAAAGTGATTTGATTTGAAGTTAAAAATAACGTATGCAACATTGATATTTAGTTTTATTCACAGACGTCACTAAGAGCAGTTTAAAAATGATCTAACTTCAAATTTAATTAGAAATATAACAAATTGATTTCATTTAATTTTGGGGGAAAAACTTAATTCAACAATATGCATTCATAAAAAAAATTCAAATAATCATAGTAAAAAAACATTTGCACTGACCCGGAGTTTACATAGAAAGCAATGCTGACGGCATTAAGGTAATGCACATTTACTGTATAGAAATCAATTACTATTGTACATCCCTAGTTTTAAACTAGATTTTAGAAAGATTTCTCCTTATTTTCATCTTGGGCACCCTTATTTGTTTTGACCCCTGGACTATCACTCTACTACTGGTTTTGCCCTGGATCTGTGCTAGAAATCAAATACTTATACCTGGTCCTCTGTCAGGACTGACCACGTTTATGGAAATATGACATTTAAAAGGTCCCTTTAGCAGGTTTTGTCAATCGTAAGTTCAAAGTTTGCTTATTTTCATTGTAAATAATACAGTTGTGTTCTGTTTCCCCTTGCCTATAATTACTGAAAATAAAATGAAATGAAATAACCACTAAATTCACAATCCTTTGCTTAAAAACTGACAAAAAGTACATTTGAAACTAGTATATAATTAAAAATGCAATTGGAAAAGAAAAACTAAAATGACCTTGAAATGGAGTGGCAGAAGGATGCAGTGTGTTTTAGAGCAACAGTTCCTGGCCACAGTCTGCACTCAAGCATGAGAGCAAGATTGAGCCAGTTCACGCTTTGCCTTTTAGTCATTTATCTTGACCTCTTTCTCAACTGCATCACTCCATCTCTTCAAGTCCTCCTCATCAGTATTCACTCCCTCACTGCTTCAGCCCTTCATTCCTTCACCGGAAGAGTGTCGACTCTAAAAGCCCATTCACACTGAGTAATATTACTGCAACATATTACAGGGATAGTTCACCAAAAAATTAAAAACACCTAGAAATGGATCCAAACCTGTAAGACTTTCTTTCCTCAGTAGAACACAAACGGAGCTGCTCTTTTTCATTCAATGATAGCAGATACTGACCAGAGTCTGTCAAGCTCCTCAATATACAGTTGTAAAGAGTTCGCCCTCGCGGGCAAGGAAGAGGACAGAAACCGGCTTAACGTACAACTAAAGGTTTAATGTGAAACTCAAAAGACAAACACATAAGACGACGAACATGTCCGTAAGGATCTCTCTCTCGCGCGCCGCCCTCTGCGATCGGCCTTTATCCCTCTCTGTGGCTTGATTAGCCTAATACGTGACCGGGCGTGTTGAGTCACGACCCGGCCCTGCCCTCCACTGTGCCACAACAGTATATATACATACTGTATATACAGTGTATGTATTACGTGGCTCTCTGGAATACTCTTTTCTGATTGGTCTGTGGCACCATCCAGCGGTCAGATATTGCTCTGTAACAACCACACATCCACACATCAGACTGGTCATCCGGGTTTTGTGAGCCGTCTCACTTTTTTCTGTGATTAATCACGATTAAATCATGGTACATGATACATGATAACAAACATTAAAAATCATCAGAAATCAAAAATTCACTTTAGACTTTGTCTCAAAGAACTGGTTAAAAAAATTGGTTAATTATCATATATTTTATTTATTTAAATATGTACACGTTTAAATGTTCAGTGTTTTAATTCAACACATTTTTACATGTATTAATCTTTGATACAATTATATGTATACATGCCATAAAATCAGTGGACATGTTGTAATTAAAAGTTGGGCAAAATCTTCTGCTGTTTTCCAGTGGACTTTAAAAAAAAAAAAACAAATATAGGATAAAAATAGGCAGATTCAATTCATATCAAACTTTATTGGCAAGAGAAACTTAAGTGTACATTGCCAATGCGTTATTAGACACTATACATACGGATATAAAACACATTGAATGCTGAAGTTTTATTTTTTTAAATTGAATTGATTTATTGAAGTTAAAATTCTCAAAACTATTATTTTCTCTGGCTGCCATTCAGTCTCTATAAGTACAGTATACCTGGCTGCAGCTTCCTGAACGACTGAGCCGGGTCTCTATTGTGCACATGCTGGATCTCTCTTTCACTGTTTTGCTTTTGACACTGGTGCAGATGAAAGTCAGTGAGTATTTTCAGACGATGCAAAGAGATACAGCAGCTTCGTTCACCACTTGCGGGTGAAGTCTCCATTCTCCGTTCAGTAAATCCGCTCCCTTGTTTATTATATGTCAGAACATATGTCGCGTACAATGAATAAGCATGCACGGCTTCACACAATCCATTTCTGTGTTAGGATGTGCATTGCAGAATGTATCTCCTGAACATTATATGCCTCCATAAATGCCAATTTTAGCCACAGAAAGTGGGGAAAAACATTAGTTGTTTTTCCCAAGTTTTGCCCATTGTACAAAAGTCCATGGTTTTGTAGCTGGCAGGCAGATGCCATAACTCCATCCTCACCCTAATCAGAGCCTGTAAGGTTGAGTAGACTGCCAGTAACAACTCTGGACACCTTTCTCCTATCGTCAAGTTTCAAGAAGTAAAAAAACAACAACAAAAAATACTGCAGTAATTGCATTCATTAATTTATGCATTACATTTCTCAGCCCTAATATAGTGTATATATTGTGTGTTTGTACAGATGATCGGGTCACTGAAGCAGCTCAACTACTTGGACATGTCCAAAAACAATGTTGAGATGATTGATGAGCAGATATCAGGCTGTGAAAACCTGCAGGATCTGCTGCTGTCCAACAACGCTTTGACACAGCTGCCAGGCTCAATAGGTAAAACACACAAACACAGTTATTACTTCTAGGTTGTGTTTGCTAAGGTGAGCATCGCTATTGATATTACTCATACAAAGAGTTAGTGATTTGAACAAGCCTCCAAGTTCAAGTCTTAAACTTTTGTATGTAACTCATCCTGCACTGTTTGTGCTACAAACATGAATGAAATTCTCTTGTGGGATGCTAAAATAGGCACACACAAAAAAATAATCCCATAGATTTACTCTTTCCTCTATATACAGTGTGTGCTCTGGCAGTTTTAACTTTAATCTGCTTTATAACAAATGAACAGGTTAGATGTGTAAATGAAAAGGAGGGTTATGGGTAGAAGCAGTAATACAATCTCATTACCAAATGAATGACCGAGACGGACAGCCACTGATGAGGACGTTAAAGTGGCCAAGCCGCACACCCTTTAACATGAGTCTCACTGTGATACAGTGTCCCCCCAATTCAACTCTTAATGAAATCCATTTGAGAGATCAGAGAAAAAAAATTCTAGCCACAAATATACTTTAGTGAAAGGCTGATAAGTTTTCATCTATAATTTCTATAGCTTTTTAATGGAAATGTGATCACTCAGTTTGTAAATCAATTTCATCAAATCAATTCTTTCTTAATTTGCCTAAAGATGGGCACGCTCTTTTTGTTCAGATTCAAGTGGGTATAGAGGGACCGTCTCTGTTAAGAATGGCCAGTTACTGTGTGCATCAGTATACATTGTCATCCAATACGAACTCTCATCTCTTTACAGGTTCACTGAAGAGACTGACTACTCTGAAGTTGGATGATAACCAGCTCATGTACCTGCCTGACACAATAGGCGGGTGAGTGAACACCGTCTTAAATAGCCCCCTGATAAACTGCATTTAAGTCTTGACTTGGTTCCCCATAAACACTGAATTTGCACACCTGTGTCATCTCTCTGTGCTGATTGTGGAAAACAAACTGAAAATATGTTAAAAGGATTTAAAAAATAATCTCTTTAGTAGTTTTTAGCAAATAGGGCTGCAAATACAATGCACATCATGATACGCATGGGTCGATGAAATGACGTTCTGATTTTTATGTTGATAAATTATAAAAAGGAAAAAATTATTTTAAAAATTCAATTCACACAAAACTTAAATACACCTCCGCTATGATGAATATGTTTTCAGTGTCTGAGTTCAAAGTCATTTTGAAAAAAGTTAAATTCATCAGTCTTAGGGGGGGTTACGAAGCTATTTCAAAGGCTCTGGGACTCCAGAGAACCACAGTGAGTGCCATTATCTCCAAATGGCACAGTAGTGAACCTTCCCAGAAGTGGCCGACCTTCCAAAATTCCTCCAAGGGCACAGCAACGACTCATCCAGGAAGTTATAAAAAAGCCAAGGACAACATCCAAAGAACTGCAGGCCTCTCTTGCATCAATATAGGTCACTGTTCATGACACCACTATCAGAAAGACACTGGCCAAAAATGGAATCCATGGAAGTGTGGCGAGGCAAAAACCACTGCTAACCCAAAAGAACATTAAGGTTTGTTTAAATGTTTCCAAAACGCACCTTGATGATCCTCAAACCTTTTGGGAGAATGTTCTGTGGTCTGATGAGTCAAAAGTGGAACTGTTTGGAAGACGGGTCCCGTTGCACAGAATTCAACAAAAAGAACATCATACCTACGGTCGAGTATGGTGGTGGTAGTGTGGTATGTGGGGATGCTTTGCTGCTTCAGGGCCAGGGTGACTTGCAATAATTGAGGGAAACATGAATTCTGCTCTCCACCAGAAAATCCTAAAGGAGAACATCCGGTCATCAGTCCGTGAGTTGAAGCTCAAGCACAGCTGGATTATGCAGCAAGACAATGATCCAAAGCATAGACAAGTCCACCTCTGAATGGCTCAAAAGAAGCAAAATTAGAGTTTTGGAGTGACCTAGTCAAAGTCCTGACTTGAACCTGATTGAGATGCTATGACAGGACCTTAAATGAGCTGTTCATGCTCAAACCCTCCAATGTGGTTGAACTAAAGCAGTTCTGCAAAGAGGAGTGGGCCAAAATTCCACCACAGTGTTGTTAAAGACAGATCTCCAGTTATCTGAAGCATTTGGTTGCAGTTGTTGCTGCTTAAGGTGGCACAACCAGCTATTAATTTTAAGGGGGCAGTTCGTTTTTCACCTGGGTGATTATAGGTGTTGGATAACTTTTTTGCTTCAATCAAAAAATATATTTGAAAACTGTATTTTGCGTTTACTCCGGTTGCTTTTGTTTTGTGTTATATCTCATTTGAAGATCTAAAACAATTTAGTATGAAAAATACACAAAATCAGAAGAAATCAGGAAGGGGCACATACTTTTCCACAGTGCTGTGTATATATATATATATAAACATTATTTTAGTGTGATAAAATCACTCACTAACCTTTTCTGTGCAAAGTTAAATCTAATATTACAACTTTGTTGTAATGATGACATAACGCCGGTAAACCCTTTAATCTGGTAAATTCCGTATCACCGGTAGATCTCTGAATTGTATCACTCTAAAATTATGTTACAGCGTATAAAGTTTAAATGCTATACTTTTGAAACCGTGAGTGTCCATTTATGGACTGCCCCCGTTCACTTCCATTGTCAGTGCCTTAATGTAAACGTGATTGACCTTTTTTTAAATAACGAAGGAAGAGTCAAATTGATTTATTGGATTAATCAACACTATACCACAAATGCTGTCAATGGAGCTGAACTTGAATTGATCCCGGAATATTCCTCTAAGTGAGCAGAGCTGTAAACTACTGTCTGATACAGTCAGAGAAGCACAACAGCGGGCTTTGAAACGGGCCTGGGATTGAGGAACATTGAAGTCCATACAGGCTCACCAGGAGTGATTGCTTTACACTGTGTGCGTTTTGTGTATGTAAGAAAGAGAAACAGCCTGTGTTACCCCTCAAAAAAAGAACACAACAGTTGTACTTCATTCCCACCACCTCTTATTTGGAGCTTGTTTCCAAACACGCCGGTTATCCCTTATGTTAGATTAGATTTCCTAATCCTGGGATTAGAAAAGAAAAATATGCCAGGAAGGATTATGAATATGTGACTGCAAGGATTCTGTTTTAATCCCAACTCGGATTGTAAAGCACACTGATTAAAAACGATTCATCTTTAATTTGATTCGATTCAGTGTGTCATGAGCCGCTTTCACTCTGATTTTCCCTGCACTTTTTTCAATATATGTAAGGACTTTTTACTCTATGGTCTTTTTTGGAGATCTGAAAGTTACAGTATAGTGCAGTGAAATCTGTTTTCAAAAAAATCTATGACAGTTTGATTGTCGATGATTATGATTTGACCCCCTTAAATAATCCAGATGAAAACAAGCTTAGAATAACTCTAAATATGCATATGCTTCACTCTGTTTCTATATTTGTGTAGTATATGTGAGTGCTTTTAAAAGTAAATATTGTTGCAGTTTCTCATATACATATACTGTACATACATATAGTATACAGGCCTTGAAATGTAATAAAATGTGGCAGACTGTTTTTCTGAATTATTTCTATGTCTCTTTCCTGTAGACCACCCTCTGATGTCAGGCTGGTGGTCCATTACATAAACCACATCCTTTAACTTTCCACCCACACTGCACTTCAATACTTTCTATATGAGCAACACAATAATTGAGCTCTTTAGTGGTGTTAGACAAGCATCAGTATTACTAGTCCTTCAGTGTTAATATAATATACTAATACTTTTACTATTGTACTTCTACTATTAGTTTTGGTATGTAACTCGCCCTGCACTGTTTGTGCGACAGATACCTCACAACGTACAATATGTTGAGGAGATGCTATTACTTTTTAAGTGAACAGATATATGATTTTTGCATGATGGACAAAGAAATCTCGTTGACTTACACTGAAGGAGGGACCTGAGCTATATTGAGGGACCAGAATATCATGGATTTCTGTGATCCCACCTTGAAGTGCTGGGAAAAATGTCTCAATATATTCTGAGTACACACTCATCTGTATATTTTAGAGCAAAACCATTTTCACAACAATTGAAAACAAATTATTTTTTTTATTTAGCCTTTGGTCTTTTCACTGGCTTTGTAATTTATTCAACACACTTGCAAGTTAGTAATAATTTATAAATCCTGGGCTGTCAATCGGTAAAAATGTGTTTAATCTAATTACTTGCATGACAAGCCAATTAATAAAATGTATCTCAATTAAGCGCATATATCAATATTAACTGAGGAAAGGCCCCCATATAAAGTGAATTCTATATAAATAATACAGAATATTTAAAATAATTATAAATGTAATCTAAACTGTAGGGCCTTAAATAAAAATAATTATTCAGATATTCAGAATGAAATATATTGCAGTATTGTGGCAAACGAGTAAAGCATTGATTAGACGATACAAAATTAGCTTTAGAAGTCAATACAGTAGTGCATTGCTTATTTCTATATCATCGAGCAAGCCTATAGTCAACAGCAGTTTATTTTGCAATTGAATTTTCATAAATTGTTTCTGTTCTCATAGGATGCATTCTGGCGTTCCATCTGCACTTTTCTTAATTGTCTGTCAATTTGTACATAATGCATCAGACGGATGCTTTTGGAGAATCTCTCTGGTTTTCAACGCCATTAACGCTGCATTTTAGGATGGTGTGTTAAGTAAAAAGCAGTTGAAACTTAAAAATGTGCATCTCGAGATGATATCTATTGTGCTAAACTGTTAAGATGCTATGATGCTTGTGAGGTTCGTTGAGGCACGCTGACTGCCCCCTGCTGATGTAGCTCGTAAAACATGTAGTTACATATAGCCTACTTCAAACTTGAATTGCTCCAATGGTAGGGAAATATGTACATTTATTATGGAGGTATGATTAAATACGTCATTGTTTTTACATTTTAACTTATTGTGATTATTTAAATAAAATTTTTTACATGTTTAAAATTAAATCGACAGCTCTAAAAAAACATAATATCACTTATTACTATACATTTAATCAACAAATGCTTTACAAAATTATGATCAATGGTGACAAAATGTTGTTAACCACTAGACGTACTGAAATAGGTTTTTGGAAACAGCTTTGGGTTTGAACTGTTCTGTTGAATCAAAAGATTATATAATATTTGTTATATAACCCATTATACAACACATTTATTTTATTTTTGTAACCATAGAGCTGGATTAAATACATAGGCGGAGGGTGAACCAACTCCAGGGTAAGGCTAATATGTGCGCTACCCCTTGATGCATTTAAATAGATTTCCCACCACCTATAACCATGTAGTTTTAACCAACGTGTCACCTAGCAACAACTTAAACATCCCAGTATAAACGCTCCTGTTAACTTATTTGTTATTAACGCGACTATACGTTTACAAACTGTTAATTTTAGCAAAAAAGCAAGCACGTGTGCATGGCAGCCAATATAAATAAACACTGCCTTACCTAATGCAGCAAAATCCTGCGTTTAGATCTGGCATCATATGCGTTGATGATGTCCTCTTTGTTTAGTTTTGTGGTTATGTCACTCTCAATATGCAGCAGACTCAAGGATGAAAGTCTCTCCTGGCCCATTGTTGAACGCATCCAATTCTTTGAAAATGACCGGTTCTGCTTACCGAACAATGTTTTTGGGTATTCGGGCAAGTAGGGTTGTGATGATCCAGTTTCCTTTGTGCCTAAATCTACAGGTGTGCTGCTTTTATTGGTAACACACTCAAAGATCCGTTCACAAGGCCTTATGCAGCCAGACTCACCGGCTGTATCTGTTGATATCTGTGAAGACGAGCTTTCTTCTAAGTTTTTGTCAGATTTTTGCACACTTGAATTGGATGGGTAAGGGCTGTTGTTTAGATCATTGCAGCTTGAAGTCTTTGTCTTGAAAAATGTTCTTATGTCCATTATGTCAACTAAATTGGCTGCCAGCTCAAAATTAGCCTAATAGCCTAAATCACTTTTTTTCTCTAAAGCACATAAACCCGCGTTTTTAGGCGAGTGCCGGATATGGGTGTCATTAACAATTTTTTAAAATGAATGAATTTGTATTTAAAGTGATCACAATTTAATAAAAACATTGTAATTTATGAATTATATTGCTTTCATTTAAAAATTGTTTATCGAAAAAAAAAAAATCCTGCATAAATTAATTATCTCTGCGCGTGCGCACGGCATGCAATTTACGTTTTCCACAGACCACAGCTGAGCCAGCCCAGCCGTGCTTATTTGGATTTGGAGTGGAGGAAACTGATCCTAGACCAGCAATTATGGGCAGCTTTTCTTTGTAAAAGCAACTAGTAGTAACAGGCAGGCTGCTTTTGAGGGATAAAATGTCACTCGAATTGTATATTGCTAGTCAAGTCCGTGGCCACGCCTATGATTAAATGCCACTTGTTTATGTTAAACATGGTTCTTTAAACCATAAGAAAAATCCATTTACTGAATCATATGTGTTGGTCTTTCTCTCTAGTCTCACATCTCTGGATGAGCTGGACTGCAGTTTCAATGAGATTGAGGCACTGCCGTCCTCCGTCGGTCAGTGTGTCAACCTGCGAACATTTGCTGCCGACCACAACCTGCTCGCTCAGATGCCTCCAGAGGTCAGTCTAGCTTCTAGCTACAGGATAATTTATTAAAGTCAACAAAAAACTGCTATTTAACTTCCACAGTTTAGCGTTTTCCCTTTTGGAAGTAAGAAATTGCTGAACAGCTGAAATCCTACTCTGGTGTGTGTCGGAGATCTGTTGGTGTTTATTTTGTGAAAATGACCATCTCACTCCTCATTACCCAGACTATTACAAGACAACTAGCCAAATAAATACATAAATGGACATGAAAAATGTATTTGAGTTGAAACTGTGTAATTATGTGAGAAGAAATATATCACCGAACAGCTGAAATCCACCTCCGGTTTGAGTTCTGCTGGTGTTTATTTTGTAATTAATGAATGTCTGACTGCTCATTGCACCTCTTATTACAAGACTTCTTGCCAAATAAATGAATAAATGTGCTAGAAACATTTGAGATTCAATTATTTGATTAGCTTTTAGAGATTGTACAATGATCTGAGAACAGTAAAGATGGCTCAAATACCCGGATGAATGGTCTTGTATGTGGATGTGCGGTTGTTACTCAGACATGTCAGACCACTAGATGGTGCCATTGACTAATCAGAATCAAGTATTCCAGAGAGCGGTGCAATAAACAAAGTTAAAACAGTTAATACATTAGGTAAGTATTAACAAATACAAACATCAACGGCCTTCCAGTGTGTGGATGAGAACCGTAAACATAGCGATATCAACGTTTTGTCAAACGAGTCTGGAAGTGATGTCAGGTTTCCAAATGAGTCGTTCTTTTAAAGTAATTCTTAAATTGAACTGATTCACAAAGCATTTTTTTTAAATAAGGCGTCTGTAAGATCTTTGAGGAAAACTTGCATGGATCATAAAAAAATGCAGCATTTAATACAGTCTGTTTATTGTAATTGATGACAGTGATACACGGTGGAAACAAAAAAAATTATTTAGCTTTAAAAATGTGTCAAATGCTGCTCGGAGCATTCTGGCAACACTTAGGCTACGTCAACACTAATCTGTTTTAGTTTGAACACTGCATTTTCAGTTTCCTAATGTCATTGATTTCCAAAGTATGCGTTAATTAAGTAAAATTCATTTGTTTTCAAATTAAAAGGAATTAGTGTGGATGCGGCCTTAAGAGTGTTGGATCAGTTTTTGTATTGGTTTATTGCAACAAACCAGCGCTTCTGTCGATGCTGCACATATCTGAAATGTCTGATCCCAGCTTCTCCTGTAATCAAGCGTTTGAGGAGATGGCCAATGCATCGATCATGCATTCTGAACAAAGCATCCTGCATGAGCCACTGTAGATCTTGGTCTGCTTGAATGTTTACCCTTCGTATGTGTGTTTGTCTGAGAAAGATGGGCTGTTTGAAGAACGTCACTGTGCTTTTCCTGCACTCAAATAAGCTGGAGAATCTACCGGAGGAGATGGGTGACATGCTCAAACTCAAGGTCATCAACCTCAGCGATAACAAGTATGTTCCTCTTTGCCACATACACAGCCAAACATCATACAATACACACACATAACATTTCCTATATTTAAAAAAAACAAATCACATGCAGTATATGAAAAGACACTTTACATCGTGCCTGAGAAAAACCCTTAAGTGTGGTAAATTCACTGTAACACACGGCTTCTCGTAGCATATTGCTTTTATAAAATGCAGACAACATTAACATGATTCACATTCAGAACTGTTAAATATAGAGCATTAATATAGATTATGTGCTCACAGGTGCGGTGGCTTTCAACGTGGCTCATCCAATCAGAATTTAGAGTCTGACCTATCTGTTATATTTTCATCTATTAATTACTTCCCATCAGTATTTTAGCTGAAGCTTTTATCAAAACTGACTCACAGTTAACTAGAGTACAGGTTCAAGGAGTAAACTGAAGTTTATTTAACCCTATTGGGATCCCAAATAAATTTACAACACATACATACACACACACATACACACACACACACACACATGTAGTTAGTTAATTAATTTTTGCTTTTATGAGATCATAACTGGATGTCACTAGTTAAATTAAGCATGCAATGTGATGACAGCATGTGTAAGGCTGGGTATCCATACAGATTTACCAATTTGATTTGATTTCCGATTCATTCGATTTTTAATCAATTTGATGCCAATTAATTTGGGTATTTTTCAGTTATAATGTCCATCTTACTTACATATGAAAGCAATTTGATGATTGTCAATACCAGTTTTGAAACCCCAACCAAATACAAATTTTAGTAAACATTGTTTTAAGTTAGTAAATATTCAGTAATAAAATAAGAACACAGAAAAAAATTGGAAACTATAGAACAAATAAAAATAATAGAACAGAAGTGTATTTTGAATGTTTAGGTACGTATCCACATTACTACAACTCCATGAGTTCTCTTATAGTAGAGGTAGATCGATATATTGTTTTTACCGATTAATCGGTACCGATAGTTGCTTTTTGGAACAATTGTTTATTGGCAAAAATCTATGCTGATAATTTACAATCATTTTTTGATATTTATTATTATTCTGCTGGGGGATTCTACAGTTAAATGGTTTGTTTTCCAGTATAATCGTGATCTCTAGAGGTGAAATAAAACCAGTTGAGTGGGGATTTGCTAAATCATTCATTATTGACAATATTCATCCATATTTATCTTCAATGCATATTTTGTTATTTTGATTAGATAGTGTTTTAATTTAAGCGAGGACAAGCAAAGAATAATGCAACTATATGAAAACATCCCCTGTCAGACCATGCATTGTGTAGCCAACTTCATTTTAAAGTCTTTTTTTTTTAACCCAGGCTTAATTGTGAGCCAACAACATAGCATACTACTATGACATTTTTTTTAGAAATGTTTATTTTTGCACGCTGTTTCACAAATAGTTTTTTTTTTTTTTTTTTTTTTAATAGTTTGCTGTATGCATTTTATACTGTGTGCAATATGCAGTAAACAGTGCACTATTGTTCGAAACCAAATGTAGCATATGACTTGAACCTCTTTTGTGCATCTTACAGTGTTCAAGTTTCTATTTTGTTCATCCACTGTTCTTTCTATTCACAGATTGAAGAACCTTCCTTACAGTTTTACAAAGCTCAACCAGATGACTGCAATGTGGCTGTCGGAAAACCAGGTGGGCAAAGTGATAGGTTTGGGATAATGCACCGGCAGCTGGCTGTTATCGCAAGACCCTGATCAAAGCAGACTGTAAATAAGCCCACTTAAGACATGAAATATTAATTTGAGTTTTATTTCATTATGTGAGAAGATAGAGATTGCAGAGTAATACCAGAGGCACAAAGCAAGCATAGCTATATAGTACATTGCTTGCCTGGGATGACAGTCAGTTATATGGTTTAGCTCTCCCTGTACAAAAATGTTTGTCCCACAGAATGTCGCAGTTGACCAATCAGAAGCAAGTATTCCAGAGAGCCGCTCAATAAATGTACTTATGTCACTAGAATCTCATATGCAGTCGCTTACCAGAAATACACGTTACAATGATATTTGCAGAGTGATTTGATGTACCCGTCAGTACCGCTGAGTGTCTATGTGTGGGTGATAAGTAATTGAATGTCTGAGTTATCATCTGTAAAGTGGTTATCAAGCCTGTGACTAATGTTTGAGGATATAACCATCACCTGCACTCCCACACACAACATTTTACCACCTGTAAAGTCTTCACCATAGCATAGCGATTATTTTCAAGTCAACTTGAAATATAAATTGACCCCTTTTTTATATCCTTTTCTGAAATAGTTCATTGCGGTATTTGCGGTAACATAAGTGGGATTTTTGCTTTCAAACAATGAACGACTATAGCAAGCTGAATGGAGAAACAGCACTGCTTTGAAATAAAAAACACTTGCAGTTCATCTAATCAGTGTGTGCCATATGGCATGAGACTGCAAAGAGCACGCTCAGATATGGCTGGCTGTCAGGCGTACAGCTCAGCTGGAATATCGACAACAACATTGGAATTATTGATGAAGATCGCACTTTGAGATGAAGGTGGCCCTCTGTTCTTTATTGATTGGGATGTGTGGTTTTATAAAGCTGCATGTGATTAAAGATTAGATAAGCTCTCTGAGTCAGGAATTCTGTTGCTCTGTTCCAAAACTTAGTGAGCTGTCTTCCTAGACTGCATTTTAAGGCATTTTGCCCAAGTTCTCAGGCAGCATCGCATACTTGCGAATAAAGCAATTCCAGAATCCACTGCAACACGCATCAAAGATGGCAGTTTGAGAAAATTCTTGATTATAAATACACTATTTCATTGAAAACCCAAAAGTATTCAGGAACTATAGTTCTAATTCTAACATAATTAAAGGGATAGTTCACCCAAAAATGAAAATTCTCTCATCATTTACTCGCCCTCATGCAATCCCAGATGTGTTTTACTTCCTTCTGCAGAACACAAACAAAGATTTTAGAAGAATATCTCAACTTTGTAGGTCCATACAATGCATGGACCTACAAAGTATGTGGTGACTAAAACTTTGAAGCTCAAAAAGCAAATAAAGGCATAAAAGTCATCCATAATAGTCCAGTGGTTTAATCCATGTCTTCAGAAGAAATATGATAGGTGTGGTTGAGAATCATCTAACAATTTAAGTACTTTTTTACTAGAAATCTCCACCTTTGTCCAGCCGCGACCACTAAGTGGTGATATGCATGAAGAATACAAATCACCAAAAACAAAAAAAAAAGAATGTGGATGTGAAAGTGGAGATTTATAGTAAAAAAGGACTTGCATATTGATTTGTTTCTCACCCCTACTTGTATCACTTCTGTAATAAACCCATTAGTAAAGTTCATTGTACAGGTGTTCAGCTCATGCAGCTGAAGTGGAGAAATCCTCAACATCAAATTATTATTTGAGTCAATTCTGTCCAGATTTTTCCTCCTTTAAAATAAATATAAATAGCAGTTTTGGTGCTCTGTTAATATCTTGCAGTACAATTTTCTTTCTTGTCATATATTTCGTCAACAGTATGTTTGAACCATTTGATTCATTGTGATGTGTCTTTTTCGTCTCGTCTTCAGTATCGTTGACAAAATAAAAAAAACCTTCGTCAATGAACAGTTTCGTCAGTTTTTCTTTGACTAGATTATCACTGATTGTGTGTCGGAATCAACTATTTAAAGTGCTATTTTTATATTTGAAAATGCATCACTTATGAGGTTCCATTTCAGTTCGGATGCTGCCTTAATAGATACCTGCCTATGTAGGCAGTAGACAACAAGGCAGCTAGGTTTTGGAACTGAGCTTGTTTACGTGTGTGTCCCTGATGGTGATTTGTGAAACAGCATACCTAGTGAGCCATGCATTTTCATTGTTCTCATGTAGGCAGTCATGCCATTCAGCTTTAGATGTTCTGAGATCGCTGACAGAATCTTTATTTTACACTTGTGTGGTTTGTTTTTAAATCACACGTTACCTTTTTTTTTTTTTTTTTTTACTACTAGTCGAAGCCCCTGATTCCCCTGCAGAAAGAGGAAGATCCAGAGACACACAAGACCGTTCTCACAAACTACATGTTCCCACAACAGAGCAGAACTGAGGAGTGTGAGTATTCGTGTATAACCTGCATCAGATTCAAGTGTTTCTCTTGTTCAAGTGTTTTACAAACAGATTTAATGCACTGTTTTGTCTCATGCACGCTGGGTAGATTACTTCTAATTTATAATCAGGTACTGACTGCAAATTACATGACTACAATTGCAATCAGTAACGTAATGTCTTTTATTACTTTTAGTTTACATTTTTTTGTCCAGACTTCCAGAATAAATCATTTGTTTTTATGTAGTATTATCATATAGTGTTTTACAACTTTACATCAGTGGTATTTAGTAACTTGCATAATTATCCGTCATAAGAAGGCATGGTCTAACCTATGTTACTGGTAGGCTTAGAATTCCATCCATCCATCCATCGTCAACCACTTATCCTGCGTACAGGGTCGCGGGGGGCTGGAGCCTATCCCAGCTAACATTGGGCGAAAGGCAGGGTACACCCTGGACAGGTCGCCAGTAGGCTTAGAATTATTAATTTAAAATGTTTTTAGAAAGAAGAATTATGTGGATAAATAAATTATGAAAACATTGCTGCCGTTGCCTGATTAATATGAAAGTCCAACTATGAGCATTTTAAAATCCAGATTATGTAATTCCGTTACTACCCAGCACGCTTAGTCTTTCAAAGTATAATAATTATTTTTATTTTTTTTATAACCACATGTGCACTACAACTTGTCATACACTTTTAGTAGTCAACAGGAGGTGCCAGGTACCGATGACGCACAAAGACGTGGACTGTCTAGAAAAAAAATAGGCTGTATGCGGAGAGTACTCGCGTACTGTTTCGAAGAAGAAATTTGCACCACTTCAAAAGAAGTAGCGGCATGCAACAAATCAAAGTATACTTTGGCCTTAAACAATGAAGAAAAAAAATATGAGGTTTATTTAAATAATGCTGGGAATTCGTTTCAGAACTGATTCAATTTTTTTTTTCTTTTATGCTCAAACCGAAATTTCACAACATTCCATTTATGGCTCTTAATCTGTGCCGTTCTGTAGATGTGAAAACTACTGCACAGCAACTCAGCTGCAGTCTAAACTGAATGTGATGGGAGAGAAAGACAAAATAATACTGGCTGGTTGCATGCAACATCAAACATACGGTGTAGTCTGATTATTCTTAATAAGCCATCTCAGTTTTCTGTTTGAATTGGTCTAAAGACCTAAAATTGCTTGGAGAGTTTCTTCACTGAACCAACATTACAAAAGATGTTGCATTGCAGAAACATTTGCCTTTACCTGTACTGCCCTACAAAGACAAAACGCAGTAACTACTCATTATAAAATAGTCTCGCATAATTTTGTCTAAATCTGAGTCTAGTTGAGTCCAACCCAATTTACACAGGATAGATTATAGTCTAAGAGACCCGATTTCACTAAATTTTGACAATGAGTAGTTACTACATATTGTCTTTTGTAGGACATTGTAGCCAGCACTTGTTCACGCCACTGGCTCAGTTTTCCCTCTCACTTTCTCAAGTCTGCCAGAGTTGCTGGGAGTTTCACTGTTCAAATCACAAATGAGCTACTCGCTGGGTTCTAGAGGGGAAAGAGATTAATACATTTTAAACCTGTATCCTAGGAACCCCACTTTAAACTCTTCACAACGTAAACCCTTTGACACTAAAGCTATCTGGAGTCTGCTTCGGTTTTCTAGCTTGATCGAGCTTTAGAAATTGACCACTCTGTTCTTTCACACACGATATGCTCTCCTTAAGGCTGGTTTATACTTAAGCGTCAAACCTATGCCATATGCATACGGCATAGCCTACACCTTAGCCTGACATGCACCTCTTCAAAAATCTAACTGCGCATCACGTTGACGCAAATGACAACAGCTGTGATTGGTCTGCTGTGTTACCAGAGACCGCCCTCAAGCATGACAAGAAATGATCTGAGGTAGCGGTGCATTGTTTCCAAGATTATTTTATCTATGTATCTATATCCACTGATCAGTGATCATGTCATATTGTGTTTGGACCAGTTTTGTTTTTCGTGAGCATCTACTGTTTTTATATTCTGTTATATGAGCAAGTAAAAGCACGAAAAAAATCTTTTTACATCTAATCAAATTTATTCTCAGGTCTTATCAGGTATATAAGTGAATCAATACTTGTCATATTCTAATCCAGAACTTTTCGATCTGTGTGATGTTTTGACTATGTTTGACAGTGTGCTGTACAGTAAATAATCATATTTCATAAGTTATGAAAAGAGAACACATCTAATTTGTCAGCAGATTCAAAAAAGTGCCTGTTAAGAGTTGTTTATTTTGCCTAAATGTATAGTAAAGATTTTAAGCTTTAAAATGACACCTATTGCGTGTTGGTTAAGAGAGCAGTTATTTATTAATTTGATTCAATTTTTCAGCAGGGAGCATCAAAGTATGCCACATTTATTTATTATTATTTAAGTGAGTCAAAAGCAATCATACAGTCTATGCCTAATTTATTTCCTCTCTGCCTGGCAGGCAATATATATCTCAAATAAAATGTACCTAAATACTACATACTTTTGATGAATAAATACTTTTGAATCCACAAAAAACATATTGCCTTTATTTCTGAAATGTACAGTTATTTCAGAAATGAAGGCATTTTTTCCTCAATACAATAGCATTTTGGCTGTGTACTCACGAAATGAAGAAGACCACCATCAGAACTATAAATGCAAAACAACGCATTGGCCACTATGATGCAGAAGTATAAACCGGCCTTTAGCCCAAACGTATTGTTAAATGGTACGAAGTACAAATCAAAATATGAAGTCTGTGCCAGCCCTACAAGCTCGAACTTTAAAATGTGCTGTTTAACTAAAGTTTCAAAGATGCAGAGGGCCTGGGTAGCCCAGCGAGTATTGATGCTGCCTACCACCTCTGGAGTCGCGAGTTCATATCCAGGGTGTGCTGAGTGACTCCAGCCAGGTCTCTTAATCAACCAAATTGCTAGGGAGGGTAGAGTCACATGGGGTAACCTCCTCGTGGTTACGATTAGTGGTTCTCGCTCTCAATGGGGCATGTGGTAAGTTGTGCATGATCGAGGAGAGTAGCACGAGCCTCCAAATGCTGGGAGTCTCCACGGTGTCATGCACAATGAGCCACATGATAACATACGCAGATTGACTGTCTCAGAAGCGGAGGCAACTGAGACTTGATATAATAAAATTATGTAAAAATAATATATCAAATTATCTAAATATATAAATAATGCAAACTTGATATTTGTTTATAGTAATATATTGTTATATATTGGCAACTAAAAACAGCCATTAAGCTTAAATGTGTCTGTTTTGGCTCCATGGTTATTTTTATTTATTCATTTTTTGTCTGGAGCTCTGATTAGCGACATCTTATTCTCAATAAATTGTTATTTTGAGCCAAGTTGTGTAATGTTTTAAATTGGATTTTTAAGTTTTTTTTATCTCAAACCTTATTTGTCAATGACCCCAAATCTAATTTAGAATAGTAATACATAGTAACACTTAAAGAAATATTCCAGATTCAGTACAAGTTAAGCTCAATCGACAGCATTTGTTGCATAATATTGATTACCACAAAAAATCTTTTCAACTTGCCCCTCCTTTTCTAAAACAAAAGTAACAATGTGGGTTACAGTGAGGCACTTACAATGGAAGTGAATGGGGACAATTTTTAAATGTTAAAATACTGTTTCAAAAGTATAGTCACAAGACAAACCATATGTGTGTAAACATGATTTTAGTGTGATTAAAATCATTTTCTAACCTTTCCTGTGTATGGTTACAACTTCATTGAACAGAGACGGTGTAATGTCAATAAACACTAAAATGACAAAAAAAAAAAAAAAAAGATCATTTAAATGACTTTACAGCTCAAATAATACACAAGATTTAACAGAAGAATTAATGCAAATGCTTTTATAAAATTATAAGCTTCACGTTTCTGTTTAAACCCTCCAAAAATTGGCCCCATTCACTTCCATTGTAAGTACCCCACCGGAACCACAATTGTTTTTTAATTTTGTATTTTTTAAAGGAGGAATGAATCAAAATATTTTTTTAGTAATCAACATTATGCCACATGCTGTTGATTGAGCTCAACTTGTATTGAACCCGGAAAATTCCAAAAAAAAAATTTCAACACAAAATATGTTCTTTCAACACTTGGGAGTGATGAATAACTAATCTGTGCTATATTTTTATTATTATTATTTTTTAAACTGGTTCATCAGATCGAACCACCCAAACAAACCAAATCACTAAATTGAATCGGAATTCTCAAATGAACATTTCCTGCATTGCCTTGAGCTTCTATGTTTAACATCCATCATCCGCAGTTGTTTTGATTCTGTTAATGGTTTGTTGGCTTCTCTCTCACAGATGTACCTAACTCAGACAGCGAGAGCTTTAACCCGTCTCTATGGGAGGAGCAGCGCAAACAGCGGGCGCAAGTGGCGTTTGAGTGTGACGAGGACAAGGACGAGAGAGAGACGCCCCCGCGGGTCAGTTCTCACCGTCCGCTTCTGTCCAGGGTGCACTTTCCATTTCTATTTCCCTTTTGTGCTCGTCTCCCTCTTGCTCCCTCTCTCTTTATATAACCCGTCCCTCTTCCTCGATATACACCTTTACACTTTATATTTTGTTCTTTGTGGCATGCCTGGTCATTTATGTGTCCTCACTGAAAGCAACTGTGTGAAGCTACAAAATCTAGCCAAACGATTGCTGATAACACTGATGTGCAATTAATGTAATGATTTTTTTCTGTTTTGGCCTTTAATAGTGGTATCAAATATTTTAGATTTACCTGTCCCTAAATGGCACATAAAAACAAAACAAACTGTGATTGGTCACTTTACATGCCAGTCAGTCAGTCTCTTCCTGTCTAAATGGGCTGTACTTGGCCAAAATTAGATGCAAAGTGTACTCGACTTAATGCGGCGTCAAAAGCATGTCGACACAAGACTAAACATTGACAAGCATCCCTCTAAATGAGATTGATGCACTGGAGTCAAAAGGCAAGATGTGACATGCTGTTTCTTCCATAATAAATCACACAATTAATTGTGTAATCCCCTCAGGTGTAACAGATTTTGTTTAGCTGTGCATACATCCTATGTAATGTTGGTAGGATGCAAGTCAATTTCAGTGGAACAGACTCACCTGGTTTATCAGCATGTCGTAGCGTGTGCTGCAGTGCATTTCAGTGGAAATCTCATTAGAGCTGTTACCCTGCTGTGACACCTGTCAGAAAGTGTAACGGAAGCCTGCACTGTCCCAGGAGCCCTCGAAGGTTCAATGACAGCCTTCTTCTATCCCTCCTCCCCCTCATCTCTTTCTGATATTACAAACTAGGTTTCTCATTCCCTCCCTCTCATGCCCTGTCTTGCACCCCTAATGACTCAACATGGCTTTCTGGCTAGTGTGCTGTGCCAATGAACACACATGCTCCCAAGCTGTGTTTTGTCTGAAGGAGCATCACTATCGGCTCTCAAAGTGCCAGTTTGGCCATGTCTGGTCCTCAAAGAGCAGCTCTCCTCTGTGTGGGTGTTGTAGGCAGCACTCTGACACCTTTTATTTCCCCAAAGGTCCAGGGATGTCAGATAGGGCAGATGTTGTATTTAATTAAATATGAATGAAAACAATGCTGTGAGGGATAGATGTACAATTTAGGGCTTTCAGTCATTTTAAAAATATAATAAAATTAATTACATGATGTTCCACTTAATTATTCAAATGTATCCCAATTAATCGGGTATATCAATAGTTTCAGAAAAAAAATACATTTATTATGCAGTATACTCCCCATGCACTTTCTAATTATTCATGCGGGTATCTAATCAACCAATTGTGTGGCAGCAGTGCAGTGCATAAAATCATTCAGATACAGGTCAGGAGTTTCAGTTAATGTTCACGTCAACCATCGGAATGGGTAAAAAAAATGTGATCTCAGTGATTTGGACCGTGGTATGATTGTTGATGTCAGATGGGCTGGTTGGAGTATTTTTGTACACTGCTGATCTCCTGGGATTTTCACACACAACAGTGTCTAGAATTGACTGAGAACGGTGCAAAAAACATCCAGTGAAAGATTAAATAATTATAAATATAGTACATAATCATTCTGATAATTCAAATAAATTAAATTATTGTAGCAGACGAGTAAAATATTGATTAGGCTTTTTAAAAAGTAGGTTTGGAAGTCAAAATATATTTATTTCCATATCATTGAACATAAGTCTATTATTGGGCTACTCCTGACAGCAATCCATTTTCAACTAAGTTCATCATTCTCTCGCAGGACGTGTTCCGTCTGCACTATTTAAAGTGTTTTTCTAGTATGTACATAGGTGTCAGATGGAAGCTTTTGGAGCATCTCACATTGGTTGGGTCACATTACAGCGTTTCGCGTCATTAACACTTCTTTTTATAATGTTACAAGTTACAAGTAGGGATGTGCAAACCTACCAACCTTCATGATCGATTAGTGGGTTGGTTATTTGAACAACTAGTCTGTGTTAAGGATAATAATGTATAATTAGGCTCTGTTATGTTCACGTGACTCCAATCTGATGCGTTTATGAGGAATACACAGATGTTAAGCGCAAAAGTTCAACTATCATCTAACGGATATTAAAAAATGGAATAAATACTTTTAAGATCTCATTTCACAAGACTATCAAATTAAGAGAAGCAAGAAATAAGAAAGGCTCCAAGAGCGACACAAAACCGCTTATGTGCATCCTGAATGCAGAACGACACAATTCAGTGTAACCGTAGTGCTTCATGGCAAACAAAAGCGCAGAACTGCAAGATAATATTGCATCTCACATTAAAACTACTACTAAAAATATGAATGTTAGTAGTCGAGATTACAAATTGACCAGTCAGTTGTTGGATAGTACAATAGTACAAAGTAATTGAAAACTTTGAAAACACATCTCGAGATCCCTCCATTCAATTGTGCTCTGTCCAGCTGTCTTTGAACACGAAAGTGCGTGATCTGTGAATCTACTTGCATTAGTTTTACGAGGTGTGTTGCTCGGACAGCCTAACAAGTTGTAGGTAAAGTCCAAGGTACAGCACCAAGCTGAGGCTGCACTGACTGCCCCCTGACGACTGTCAAACAAAAACATGACACATTCACTGTTATGCATGGCATGAAGTACCCTATTGCTTCTATAAAATGGCAGCTAAAGCAATATAACAAATTTTTAAATAATAAATTAACACATGTATGAATAATTCATAATAACATGTATTAATTATGGCTGTCAATCGATAAATATTTGTAATCAAATTAATTACATGATGTCCCGATTAATTAATCACGATTAACCTCACATACAAATATTTGCTGAGAAAGCCCCTCATATAACAATAATTTAATATATGATGAAATAATTATACATAATTATCTTTAAATATTAAAAAATTATACATATACATATAATTAAAATGCTTTACATTCCTGTTGCAGAAGAGTTAATCATTGATAATACAAGAAGCAGCTTTAGAATACAATGTATTGTTTACTACCATATTATTGATCATAATCCAATCATTGGCACACAGTTCACAGCAATCCATTACACAAGTGAATTTGTCAAACAGTTGGAGATTTATTATGAGGGCTTGTTTAAGGACCCGTCAATTTCAACAAGTGTCAGACGTGCTTGTGTAGTGTCTCGGGTGCGTTGCATCATAAACATAAAATGTTTAAGTCACTGTGTCAAATTAAATATAGTTTAATACTTCGAACACATCTTAGTTTGAATTTGCGCTCCATCAAATGTTTTGAACGCAAGAACGTAACGAATGTGTGTTTTGTGCCGTCTGGTTTTTTCTTCACTTTATAAACTGCACGTTGCCACACAGCTGAAATTTCACTTACTGCCCTCTGGAGTAAACAGGTGGTACTACAAGCTTGCATTTCTCAGGAATCTTCCTTATTACAATCCAGGGGCATTGCGATTAATTGCGGTCATTTTTTTTAACACTTTATTTAAAAAAAAATTAATCGCACTGAATTAATGGGTTAAATCGACAGCCCTAGTATTAATAATAATCTAAATAAACAATTATTGTGCCAAATAATATTGTTCATTTTATGACAGTAACTGCCTATTCTTAAGGTATATTGTTGATATGTAGACTTGCAGTACTAGAGGGATAGTTTACCCAAAAATGAAAATTTAATTTGCTCACCCACAGATTTCTTTCTTCTGCAAAACACAAACTTTAGATCTTAAAAAGAATGTTTCAGCTCTGTAGGTCCATATAATGTAAGTTAATGGTGATCAGAACTTTGAAGCTCCAAAAAGCACATAAAGGGATCATAAAAGTAATCCATAAGATTCCTGTGGTTTAATCCATGTCTTCATAAGTGATGTGATAGGTGTGGGTGAGAAACAGATCAATATTTAATTCCTTTTTTAATTGTAAATCTACACTTTCACATTCAGTCACCTACAGGTTGGGGCTAGTCAAAGTTGGAGATTGATGGTAAAACAGGACTTACTTTAATATTAATCTGTTTCTCACCCATGCATCATATTTCTTCATAAGACATGGATTTAACCACTGGAGTCGTTTTATTACGTTTTATGCTGCCTTTATGTGCTCTTTGGAGCTTTAATATTCTGGTCACCATTCACTTGCATTGTGTGGACCTACAGAGCTGAAACAAAAAAAAATGGTTTGTTCTGCTGAAGGAAACAAATGTCATACACATATGGGATGGCATGAGAGTGAGTAAATGAGAATTTTCCTTTTTGGTTGAACTTGTCCTTTAATATATAATTGAATCGGTGAGTGGCCATTGTTTATTTACAACAGTTTTAATCGTGGCTCAGCCAATATGATTTTAGAGCCTAACTAACCGTTTCATAATTTAACATTTATTACTGTCTAGAGGAATTATGTTTAAGTGTTTGGTATGTTTTAAAGGCATAACAAGGTCCCTCTTGCCCTTAAATTACATTGCTACTGAATGAATCGGGTCTTTGTGTTTGAAGGAGGGCAATCTGAAGCGCTACCCCACGCCGTACCCTGACGAGTTGAAGAACATGGTGAAAACAGCCCAGTCTGTCGCACACAGACTCAAAGAGGACGAGTCCGGTGACGAGGCAGGAAAAGAGACCAGGACCAGCGAGAGGAATACCATTGGAGTTCAAGATGTGGGAGTGAAGGTTAGATTACAGAAACACTTTCACACAGTCAGCAAGCCTGTAACACTGGTTATGTGTAAAGAAAAAAATTGGGTTGTGGTCGAAAGGATTCCAGAAATGGATAATGTTTAACTGGAATATGGCAGAAGTGGATTGTTGTTAACTCATTTCCTGTACACTATCAGGTGATTGAAGGTCCCTGCACCAATGGCAAAGCTGTTGAGATGGAGCCCAAAGCAATTGCGAACAGTCACCAAAATTATGAACTGAGAGACTCAACGGACAACTATATTGTTGAAAGAATCCCTCTCAAGACATCAGACAACATGAGAACTATGGTTAACCATGACGACACCCCTGAGGTATGACTTAGACTACAAATTAGAGCCTTTAGATTTATAAGGGAGAATATTTTCACAAAAAAAGGGGGGAAGCATGCTAAATTTGCCAATAATGCAGGATATGACATCATGTATTTCCCTTATTAAACTTCAGGGCTTCTAAATTTGATGCAATAAATTTAATTAATGGCTGTCACATATTGTTCGCTCACTGTGAGTGGATATAAAGCTGCTGTCAGGATAGATTTACTTATATTGTATTGTATGCGATGTAATCGTGTCAGGACACGCTGGATCATACGGCTACATTATTTAAAGAAATGAATATGGAAGTGAGTGCACTTTACCACTCTAGAAGTAGGAAGAACATTGAATGTGAGTGTGTGTGTGATGGGGATGTGTTTGTGTGGTCAGGACTCAGAGGAGCTGTCATCTGAAGAGGAGGAGATGAAGATTGCAGAGATGAGACCTCCACTCATCGAGATCTCAATTAACCAGCCTAAAGTAGTGGCCCTCAGCAAGGACAAAAAGGGTAAAGAGACACCTGCTCCTTCATTAGTATCAATTAACAATTCTCTCATTAAATTTTCAGGAGGGTGTACTATGTATGGATCAAGGGTACTCAAAGCCCAGCCCGTGGGACAAATCTGAGCTATGTAATTGGAGTATCCTTGCCATATATGTTTCTCAAATTAAGGAGTGTGACACAAATGTACAAATTTACAAATAAATGCTAAAAATATGTTTCTGTCTGGTGATGTAGATGATGGAAAGGATGCTGATTCTCTGCTGGACGAGACTGTTGCCAACAGTAACCAGAACAATAGCAACTGCTCATCACCCTCACGCATGTCTGATTCAGTGTCATTAACCACAGATAGCAGTCAGGACAACTCCCTCTGCACTCCAGAAAGAGAGTCCAAGATGCCACTAGTCCCCAAGAATGGGTACAAACACCTTTCTTAATTACATAGATCTCTGCTGGCTTTTTAGTTCTGTGTCCAGTCTTGCATGTTATCAGAAGCTGACAGGTTGTTTAGAATGTGATCAGAATCGTGACGCGTTGAGTCAAAGAACATCACTTCAGTTCACAATTTTTGTGGTAGCTAGGGCAAAGTGGTTAGTGCGTGTACTCTGATATGTTGAGTCATGGTACTCGTGTGGGCAACTCGAGTTCAAGTCAGACTTCTGTCATAATTTAATGTCATCTCAAGGGGCCTGGGAAGCTCAGCAAGTAAAGATGCTGACACACACCTGGAGTCACAAGTCTGAATTCAGGGCAGAGTGTCTCCAGTCAGGTTTCTTAAGCAATCAATTGCCCCGGTTGCTAGGGTGGGTAGAGTAACATTAGGTTAACCTCCTCGTGGTCACTTTAATGTGGTTCTTACTCTCAGTGGGGCGCGTGGTGAGTTGTGTGTGGATGCCGCGGAGAATAGCGTGAGCCTCCACATGCGCTAGGTCTCCACGGTAATGCGCTTAAACAAGCAACGTGATAAGATGCACGGATTGACGTCTCAAAAGCGGAGGCAACTGAGATTCCTCTTCCACCATCTGGATTGAGGCGAGTCACTACTCCACCACGAGGACTTGGAGCGCATTGGGAATTGGACATTCCGAAAAGGGGAGAATTTTTATTTTTTTTATGTCATCCCTCTGTTCTCTGTATCAATCAATAAAAGTGGCAAAAGGGCCAATAAATGTTTTAACATTACATTAAATTATTAAACGATGCCAAAAAATGAAAGCTCTGCTCTAAATCCTACCTAGGCAGCTATTTAAATCATTATGATGCCTCAGAATAACCCGGGGTTAACTATTTCAAGTGTAAAAAGCCTTTTAGTGAGTGTAATCTCTATAAAAAAAACATTTTTTATATCCTTCAGTAATTTAAACAACAGGAAAAATTAAAAGTCATGGAAAAAACTTGTAAAACAAATGTGCATGTATGTTTCGCAAAGAGGGTAATATCAGATTGATTTGCAATGAGCTCAAGTAAAACAATTAAGTTAAGATGTTGGACGAGTCAAAAGAAATGCAAAAAGTCTAAAAATTTGACCCAATTTCTGTATGTGCTGTTTATATTTATACTTATTGGAATATCACATTGCAACATGCTAACATCAAACTCTATTGTATTGCAAAGAGCACTATTTGTGTGGCACACATAATTTCCTTCAGCTTACTGTGTTTTGAAACCGTGCTAGAGTTTGCTTTGACTTGACTTCATTTGCTCAATCTCAGGCAAGAGGATGAGAATCTAAACCAGTTGAAGAAGACGACCTCTCTCCTACAAAACTGTAACGGTTCGGAGACATCCCTACAGACAATCCTGAAGAACCAGCAGAGCCACGAAAGTAAACAAGATACGATGGCCGACTACAGTCTGTCCATGGAGGAGAGGCTTGCCTTCATTGAGAAGGGTATTAACAATGGAATGGCGGACCAGTATATCAAGTGGGATCAGATCAACATGAATGTGGCTAAGCTCCCACCTGACAACATGGTGTCTTACGGTGACCTGGAGAGGACCAAAACATCTTCAACCAAGGAGTCCATGTCAAGCAACAACAATGCTATGGTTTCACTTGAGAATCTCGAGAATGGGAATCGGCTTAAAAAAACCCAGTCTGGAGAGAATTTTAATGGACGTACGGATCAAGTTCCCTTGCGGTACGAGACTACAAGGACCGTCTCAACAGGCGTAACGGCATTGAGCGACATGAGTCTTTCTCGTAGCACCGAGGAGCTGTCACCAGAGAAGAAGTGTCCACCGCCCCCAGTGGTGAAATCTCAGAGCATCGCCAACATGGATGCTGGTGGGATGAAGCTGTATTCTATCGATGGAGAAAGCCCATCCTATGAGGTGGCATGCTCGGCCAGATCTCTAAGTGGTGCACAAGGCCAAAGCATCGTTCGTTCGAAGTCTGCGTGCTTGCTCAATGACCAGCCAATGCAGATCTACCCTGGTTCCTCTGCTTCTTCATCTGATCTTCTGTCCAGCTCTAAAACTCAAGCAAGCACCGCACGCTACCCTGTTGGCCCTCCTCCGCAGTACAACATCCAGTATGCCAGTAGCACCGTGCCCAAAGACAACTTATGGAGTCAACGTACCCCTGTACATTCAGAGCAACCTTACCTACCCCCACAACACTCCCTTGCCAACAACAACTACTCCAACCGCAACAACACCTCTCCTTACCCCCAGCAGCCCCAACAGCGTGGACCTCCTAAAACTCCAGACATGTGGGCAAAGGAGAGGATGCTGCCACCTGGTGGCCAACGTAACACCTTGCAGAGACAATGTAGTGGTTCGTCTGGCACCCCTTCTGGCATGTGTATGTTGGATCCCCGCCGCATGCCAGGAATAGAAGGAGAGTACATGACCTACCGCGACATTCACGCGGCAGGCCGTGGGCCTATGCAGATGAGCCAGGCTCTTCACAGGCCCCTATCAGCTCGTACGTACAGCATGGACGGACCCAATGCCCCTCGACCGCAGAGTGCCCGGCCTCCACCTCACGAGCCTCCAGAGAGGACCATGTCCGTCAGTGACTTCAACTACCAGCATGGCAGCCCCAGCAAGAGGCCCAGCATGAGGGTGAAGTCCGAGCACTCGCTACTGGATGGGCCGGTCGGGGGAGGCGGAAGGGTTCCGGCAGATTGGAGGGACCAGGTCATAAGGCACATTGAAGCCAAGAAGATTGAGAAGGTACGATTGTGTTAACGAATATGTTTTTTTCATAATGACCGGAAATTTATACAGCGACGAAACACTTTTTAGTGGTGTTTTTTAAGGCAAACGTAGCAACTACTATTACTATTTTTGTTTTGCACAGTTGAAATGTTAATCTAATGCTGCCTTCACATGCTATTGGAATTATTGTAAATGGAAGTTGCACATGAGCACCCGCTCATGTCATTATTACGACTGGGGAAACTCTTGGATCAATTTGATACATTTCCGAGTTGGGAGGAGACATAAACTTTCAACAAGGCAGATGATATTATGGTTTCTGTAGTAAATTAAACCGTTTCTGTAGATTTTGTGGTAAGTTGTATTATTTTTTTCAAATGCAGCTACCTGGTTATTACTTGCTTTTTTGGTCATATACATTTGTGTATCAGTAACCATTTGAATGCATATTGTACATTTTTGCCCAGAGGTAGTATCAACAAGTTGACTAACATGTATTACTTTGTCAAAATAAGAGTTCCCCAAGAAATCTGCAAGAATGACCCATGCATCCTCCATGTTTTCAATTCTTTCTGACAACAAAGCACTTGAATGTGACTTGACCCGTAATTACGACTTCAGAAGTGGGAAAGCACATGAAGGCAGCATTAGCAAATGTTTGTGCTACAAATATAATTGATAAGCAAAATCGTGCGGCTTGTTAAAGCGAGCTATTACTTTTCTAAACAATCAGACGATTGTTCGACACTTACGATTTTCACCTTCAGACAATAAAATGAGCAAAGAAATCACATAGACTTATATTGAAGGAGTTGCCCAAGCCATGTCTAGAGACCAGAAAATCGTAGAGACTTGGGGGGGGGGGGGTCGCCAGAACACCCTAGTTACCACATGAATGATCTAGCAATCACCGAGAGCACCCTAGCAAACATATTGCAACCTGCTAAAAAAAACCTCAATGCTTTAGCAACCACATAGCAATGCCTTGGCAACCAGCGATCTGGCACCTCCGATTCAAAAAAGAATCTGCCGCAAAGATCCCAGTTTAACCCCTGGTTAAAAGACTTTTGCATGGACAAGCACCTCTCACATTTTCCTCAGAAAATGATTTTTTTTTTTTTTTGCAGTTCTGTTTTTCTTCACTTTTAATCAACATTAACTGCATGGATGTGGAATTGTTTGTTTTCTTTCCCTGTAGCTCTCCTTGCACAATATTTTTCTGTATGTTTTCGTATGCACATTAACACATAAACTAACACCTGCATGTTTCAAACTGTACTCATGGTTAATGCATGCTCACTGAAGTCAACATTGAATG
Source organism: Moxostoma hubbsi (assembly GCA_032164185.1). Classification (NCBI taxonomy): domain Eukaryota; kingdom Metazoa; phylum Chordata; class Actinopteri; order Cypriniformes; family Catostomidae; genus Moxostoma; species Moxostoma hubbsi. The sequence continues at coordinate 6,434,042 of JAVLUX010000125.1, forward strand.
CTTGTGTTTGTGTGTGCGTCATCTTGTGTTCAGAGCGTTCTGTCTCGGTCTTTGGCCACTCTCAATGGCAGTCAGATCTCTCTGGCCTTTAGCGCAGTAGATGGACGGCAGTATGGAGCTTATGCGCCCAGTGTGAGTACAGCTCTGAGACCTCACCTTCTCAATCCCCCAGAGGTTCAGTGGAGTCTCTCTCAGTTTGCCAAAGCTTATCAGTGCTGCTTGCCGTTTAACCCGTGGGCTTTCAGCCAAATTAGATGCGCTTTATCTGCCCATGTACCTAACAATATCTCAGTAGCAATTTATAATAAGGTTAAATTTGTTAACATTAGTAAATGCATTAGGTATCATGAACTAACCAGGAAGAGATATTAGTTACAGTATTTATTAATCTTTGTTAATGTTAGTTAATAAAAATACAATTATTCATTGTTAGTTCATACGGCATTAACTAATGTTAACATATACAACTTTTGTACTTAATGTTAACAAATGTAACCTTTTTTTAAAGTGTTACTAAGTGTTACTAATATCTCTGCACACTTAAACTGATTATTTGTAGGGGTTTTTATAAAAAAGGAATAAGAATAAAAAAGGAATAGTTCACCCAAAAATGAAAAGCCAATGAATTGTTTTTTCCATACCAATATTGTGTTCTTTGTTCCGTATAACACAAATGAAGAAAGTTTTATGAATCTCAAAGCTCTCTTTTTCATACAATTGAAGCACATTGTGACCAGGAACGGTCAAGCTCCAAAAATAACAAAAAAGCACTATAAAGGATTATAAAAGTTGTCCATATTCCAAGTCTTCTGAAGCCATACGAAAGCTTTGTGTGAGGAACAGACTGAAATTAAATGAGTTATTCTTTGAAAATCTTCCCTTCCAGTGTAGGTTTCGAATGTTATTTGCGCAAATGCGTATTCAACTTGGCGCATCTTGTTCGTTGCGAGACACACGAGAACCAATGGAGTTTGGCATCACTGACGTCAAGCATGGTGTGTCTTGTCTTTACATATTTTAATATACGAGTATGAGATTTGACGAGAAGATTTTCAGTGAATATTAACTTAAATTTTGGTCTGTTCCTCACACAAAGCTATCGTATGGCTTCAGAAGACTTTTATATAGAGCATTTGAGTTGAGTTGAATTGTATAATGGTACTTTTATGGGACTTTACGGGTTCATTGTATGGTAAAGAGCAATGTACACTTTGTATTCCATGGAATAAAGTATTTCATACGGGTTTGGAACAACCTGAAGACAAGTAAATGCCCTCATTTTTGGGTGAACTATTCCTGTAACAGGTCATCTGTATTATAAAATTTAATTTAATATCAAAAAACATGACTGCCCTTTCTTTTCCAACAGACAGACAGCAATAAACTATACAGCAAGCGTGGCAGAAAATGACTCCCTGCTTGTATGCAGCGTTGGCTGTTTTGCACAATTGCTCTGATTCTTTGGTTGTTTAAGTAATTCTAGATTAGGAACAATCCTACCAGCCAATGCGCACTAAACCTGAGACCTAGAATCAAACACTTCACTCATTCTATTTGTGTCAGTGCTGATTCCCTCAGTCTGACTTCAAGGGTTGATTATTAAAATAATTCCTGTTGGACTAAAAAGCTCAAAAATCTGTTATAGTTGACATGAAGGCAAAACAGAAATAAAATCTGAAATCTTAGAAATGACAGGCATGTGTACAAAGGACAGGAACTTCAACACAACCTTATGACTCACATGTACTGGCAATTCCACTTTCATGAGAGATAGTTGCAATCAGCAGTCCTGATCACAAGTGTGGTTCAGCCTGTTTTGGGACATAATCCATACTATAAAATGTATATCACCCTCATTGTGGAAAATTTTAATGTGCAGAGCAGGTGACATGTTTTGATTTCATGTAAGTGCTTTGCCAAATCATTTTTTCGTTTGAACAATGTAGTTCAAAACTGGTCTTCATGAAAGACAGCAGAACACCATGATTCTGTAGCAAAGATTCTTGAGTCATTTTGTGTTGTCTTTCTGCAGGATGATGTCTTTAGTCCACATGGACAACAGGGCTACCATATCGACACTCTAAGAAAAGTAAGTGCTATAAATACTACATAAAAGGACCCTTAAACGCATTTAAGGACACTTAAAGCCACACTTAAAAATCTCTCAATGTCTTTGCATTAGATAACAAAATATTAATTCATGTGGCAGTTCTTTTAAAGAGAGCGATCACAAGGACATTTTCCAAGCAAAAAAATGCACTTAGAGAATTTAGTTTTAAATGATAAAACGATAGATGTTAGTTCTAAGGAAAGTGCTAGCATCATTTGTTTGCAGATGATGCTTGGTTTGATATTTTGTTATCTAATGTACTGAAGTGCATACATTTTTCAAATGTGGCTTAAATAATCATTTTGATGGGCCACTGACTCCCTGAGCATTAATGAACACAACTTATGGGGGGTAAAACGGCAAGTAAAGACGCCGACTACCTGTGTGACTCCAGTCTGGCTTCCTAAGCAACCAATTGGCCTGGTTGCTAGGGTGGGTAGTCACGTTGGGTTTACCTCCTCGTGGTAGTATGGGGCGTGTGGTGAGTTGTGCGTGGATGCCGTGTAGAATAGTGTGAAGCCTCCAAACAGGCTAGGTCTCCGCGGTAACGCACTCAAGCCACGTGATAAGATGCGCGGATTGATGGACTCAGACACGGAGGCAACTGAGATTTGTCCTCCGCCACCCTGATTGAGGTGAGTCACTACGCCACCATGAGGACTTTGAGCGCATTGGGAATTGGGCATTCCAAATTGGGAAGAAAACGCCCCAATGAATGTGCCTCAAATGAACAACCTATGAACAACAAGAATTGTTATGTTTTAAAATATTAGAGGTCAACCAATATATCAGTTTTAGCAATATATCGGTGTCGATACTAAGCTGATAGGGCTCCGAAGAGGTTTTTTTGCTTAGTATAAATACGTTATTCAGAAGTTCATGTTTGCATTCATGTTGATTTTGACCGGTGTCCCTAGAGAAAAGAGAAAAGGTCTGTTTTTATTACTGAATCGCTAATAATCTACTATTGATGAATGTTTAATAGTTTGGTTCACTTATAATCTGCATTTAGAATGGCACCGGTGGTGCATTTTACCAGAATCTGAATAAGAAGCTAATTAAACTACTGTGAATTTGGCTACAAACAGATACAAACAGGACTTCCTAGAGAGTTCAGAATAACAAAATAAAAGCCTGAGATATATTACTGTTGTATTTCAAATTAAGTCAATAATAATATTAATAACAATTTATTATTATTATTATTATTATTATTATTGTCATCATTAGTATTTGTTTACAATTTATAACAATATTTAAGTAGAATGGGTTCCAAAAAATCGAACTAAATTGAACAAAATAGAGATCTGAATCCTTTAAAGTCCAGGTGCAAGTTGAAACAAGAAAAGAAAAAAAAGGCAAGAATAAAACATTGGTTTCTTTTCTACTGAAGACTGGAATTACTGTTATTTTGCTGCTACATTAAACACCGTTAATAATAAAGAGATTCTTAACAATCTATACATTTATATTGAAATAATGTGTAGTTAGAGGTTTGTGTTTCTTTACATATTAAAGAGTAAACCCAATTAGTTCCACATAATAATGTAAAGATATTCAAAACTGATTACGCAAAAAACAACACTGGTATCGGCCGATACTGAGATTTCCGATCTCGGATTCGGATTGTAAGATAAAAAGTGGTATCTGTGCATCCCTATTTTAATTGCAAATCTTTTGCAATTAATTTTTTTTAAAACATTTAATAAACCGCTTTAAAAAATGGTTTGCCGATTAATCGGTCACTTCCACCAACTTTGTTATTGTATCGGCAAAATCCACTATCGGTCGACCTCTAAATAATATTGCTTAAACTCTTAGCATGCATATGAATACTTCCTGTAATGTACTTTAATGAATTGGATTGAGATACTGACTCAATGGGGAAGCCTGACTTCAGCAATGATTAATTAGCTCTAATTAACAAGGACTGCTTTAAAAATGACTCGCACATGTTCTAATGATCACCAAGTTTTCAAGCACATTAAACTAGCTGTGGTCCTGCTCACCAGGCACTGAAATAAATGCATGTGAAAGCAGGACATCAATATTTCAAAGCCATTTAGCATCATTTATTTAAAAAATGTGCATTTGGTCCTTATGACAGTGGATTTATTTAGTAGTTTTTCCATGCATATTTGTGACAGACAGAGGGGCAGACAGAAAAACAGACACAGAGAGCCAGACAGACAGATAGATAGACCGACAGAGAGATGGACTGACTGACACAGACAGATAACGGCAATTTGTACTCACATATGGCACTTGCCAAGTTTTGACTCGGAATCTTGTGGGAACATTTCCAATTTATAGTTTTACTTTTTGTATTTAGTGAAGGGGATTATTCCAAATACACAGTGCTTCTGCAATGACCTAATGCAGTACCAAACAGTCCAGTCTAGACATTGAAATGTTAACTAGGAACTTTATGCCCCCTGCTGTCTGAAATATGCATCACATGTCACAGTGATGGACATGTAGTGAGTGGAATTTAGACAAATGGTTAAAATACCTTTCATTTACTTAGAAAAAGCCCTTTAATGTGAATAAAATGTGAATGTGTTAATGTGAAGAGAAAAATGCCTGCCTCCACAGACCTGTACTAGTCTCAGAGTCTTGGTTTCATGGAGGGATTATTTTAGATTGAAGACATGGTGTTCATATGGCTGTGAACTAGTTATTAGTTCACACTGGGGTTATAAAGCATTGTCTTAAAAAAATAATTCAATGATGGTTTTGGTTGTCCTCCCTCAGGTGCCTTTGATGAACGGCCAAATGTGTCCTCCAGTGAGATCTCCCATGAGCTGCGGTCAGCCACCGATGGCACGTCACCCCTCAAGAGAGCAGCTTATTGACTACTTAATGCTCAAAGTGTCCCAGCAGCCCCCGGGGCCTCCACGTGTCCCTCACGAGACACTCCAGCAGGAGGTACTCAGCAAAACGAAAGAACGGTTAGGAAACGTGAATGTGTGAAGTGTTGAGTGTAGTGTGACGGAGGTCTCTGTCATGTATTTTCAGCTCCATGTGAAGATTGAAAAGAATCCTGAGCTGGGTTTCAGTATATCAGGTGGAGTTGGTGGCCGAAGGAATCCCTTCCGCCCAGAAGACAATGTATGTATTTTTTTTAATCCATAGGCAACATTTAATCAAAATTGACACTGTACTTTCTTAATATACATTTCTGGTCTTGTCGTCATTCCAAAGGAAAAAAAATCTTCTTCTTTAACTGGATAGTTCACCCAAAAATGTATATTTGGTCAGTATTTACACATCAAGGAGAAGTTTATAGTGTTCGTCTGTAGTGATGCTAAAAATTTAACTGAATGTTTCAGTAGCTTGACAGTAGTTCGGTTGTTTTCATTTTGCAGCGAGTAGCCGTGTAGCATCACAAATCTCTTAATTTGTCATATTGTGAACACAGCACTTGAACCGTTGGCGCAATCAAACACAATCAGCTGAATAGTCCTCTCTCGCTCTCATTCAGTATCAGTGAATCGGTTCTTTCAGGACTATTCATGTAAACAAAACTGGTTAAAGGAAACGATTCCCTTATATTTAGCATTGTGAACTCCAATTCATTTTAGGGAGTTGATTCTTTCGGATGGTTCATATATGGTTTACATAATTAGTAAATGAAATAGTTCACATAAATGATTCACTGATTCACTTGAGCCCTGTGCAGCCTCAAAGGGACTTTGCCTTCATTTTTTTGAAGCAAAATATTTAGTTAATTGCTGCTGTTTATCACTATATTTCAAGGCACTAAAATAAATAATAGTAATTAATATATAACTATCTGCAGATTAAATAATATCATCCAGTTCTTATATATCGAAAATATTTTCTTCTTTAAATAGCTTCAATGTAGATAGCCACTTAGTAACTTGTAGTGTATTTAACTAAGTGTTGACTAGTTTAAATACTAAAAGTTAGTTGTCTCGGTGGTAAACTTGTCAATGAAATCACTGATGAAAACATTCATTGACAAAGGCTTTTTTGATTTGTCAACGATAATGAAAGAGATGAAAAAGATGCATCATGATGACAGTTAAACATATTTATTGGTGAAAATATGATGAGAACAATAATACTGAAAGATATGAACGCTACAAGTTATAAACTATAAACATCTGTTAGACATGGTTCATCTGATCTATTAATCTAGTTTGAGCTGCTTGAGATAAACGCGCTGAACACTGGCAAAATGAACTGCTTTAAAACAGATAAATTACCTCACTCAAATGCATCCCATTTATACATGAGATTAATCATGATACCCACAACATATATGTAATATTACAACTTACATCTGTACAGACAATGAAGCGAATGAACAGGTGAACATGAACTAAATTACACGCTAGTCATAATATGCGTAACTTGCATATGAATAAGCTGTTTCCATTTTTTTTTTTTTTTAAAAGTGCTACATGCAATGTAATATCCTAAACTAGCTAAAAAATGATTAGCTGTCTCTAAAGCATGAGGAATTCAGAACACAGTAGGCTAACTCTTAAAGGTGTACCCTTGTCATCTTGGACTTACAGTGACACCTAGTGGTGTGGATGCAGCATCATTCAAAATCATTTGATTGATGATTCATTCAATACAAGAGTGAAAGTGTCCAATAACAAGACCGTTACTGCGATTTAAGTGCGTACTATTCATCTGGTCATGTGATTCTAAAATGGCAGCCCCCATGAGGGCGCCCCTGCCCCATGTAGCATGAAACAGCTTTTAAATAGTAGCTAAAACTTCAGTGTTTACATGCTCAGGTTTTCACAGCAAGGGCAGTTGTATAGTATTGTGAATGTAGTAGAGTATATTTTATATGTTTGATACATGTTTAAGTTAAAAAAAAAATTTAAAAGTTTTTTCTAAATGTTTGAATATTTGATTAAAGATTGGTCGGTTACAGTTTGAACCACATTTTTGTCATTTTGATGATCACCAAATAAAATGTTATTTTTATTGGCTAAAATGTATATGTCATTTTAGTCAACATAAACTGACTCAAATTAATTAACATGCAAGATGAAATATTAACTCAATTTAAGGACATTTTCATCAAAAGACTAAACTATGAATAAACCTTAAACTTGTTTTTGCACTATTTTGTTGCACTATTTCTTCAGGGCATATTTGTGACGAGGGTTCAGACAGAGGGACCTGCTTCAAAACTCCTGCAACCTGGAGACAAAATCATCCAGGTAATACCCATCCAACGAATCATCTCCTCAATTTATCCTTCCACATACCTTAGTATTTAATTAACTTTGTAAACTTCCACTCTGCAGGCAAACGGATACAGCTTTGTCAACATCGATCACGGAAACGCGGTGTCCCTTCTGAAGACCTTCCCCAGCACTGTCGACCTGATCATCATCCGAGAGATTGCAGCATAGAGACCTGCTCAGACTGAATGTTCACTGTCTTATTTTTGTACACAGAGGAGCCAGTGCTTTACATAGTCGATCTGAACTGATTTAAACAGGACAGTGCGTAATCGTTTGTGAAAAGGGGCAAAACCACTGCGTCAAGTGGGAGACGAACGGCATGCTTCTTAATGATAAACGTCTGCACTGTGTAATCACCTGTTGGTGTAGTCCAACTGTAATGAAAACCTGTGCTTTTTTGTTATAGTTTTTTAATTGCCTTTTTTTAATGAAATCACCTGCATAGAGTTCTAGTGGGACATTAGCTGTAGCTGACTTTTGAGGGCAGGGCTCCCCATAATGTCTCGTCTTTGTTTTTGTTTGTTTTGTTTTGTTTTTTTTATTTTAAAGACATTTTTAAAACCACTTTTTAATGGCCTGTGTGAGATTTTGAGCTAGAAGACAATGCTACGTGCTTATTGTGGAAATGAATGTAGAACTGAGGTGAGCGAAGCTGAATTTGATGTGAAATCTGTATTTGTTGGCCTGGTGGTCACTTTTCTCACTGGGTTGATTAACGTTGTGAAGAAATATCTCCATAAAACAAGTGTCATCCACTGGTTAATGCAACCAACTTGATCTGGAATCTCCACTCCATACCTTCTGGAACCTCCACTCCATACCTTCTGGAACCTCCACTCCATACCTTCTGGAACCTCCTCTCCATACCTTCTGGAACCTCCACTCCATACCTTCTGGAACCTCCACTCCATACCTTCTGGAACCTCCTCTCCATACCTTCTGGAACCTCCACTCCATACCTTCTGGAACCTCCACTCCATACCTTCTGGAACCTCCACTCCATACCTTCTGGAACCTCCACTCCATACCTTCTGGAATCTCCACTCCATACCTTCTGGAATCTCCACTCCATACCTTCTGGAATCTCCTGTCCATACCTTCTGGAATCTCCTGTCCATACCTTCTGGAATCTCCTGTCCATACCTTCTGGAATCTCCACTCCATACCTTCTGGAATCTCCACTCCATACCTTCTGGAATCTCCACTCCATACCTTCTGGAATCTCCACTCCATACCTTCTGGAATCTCCACTCCATACCTTCTGGAATCTCCACTCCATACCTTCTGGAATCTCCTCTCCATACCTTCTGGAATCTCCACTCCATACCTTCTGGAATCTCCACTCCATACCTTCTGGAATCTCCACTCCATACCTTCTGGAATCTCCACTCCATACCTTCTGGAATCTCCACTCCATACCTTCTGGAATCTCCTCTCCATACCTTCTGGAATCTCCACTCCATACCTTCTGGAATCTCCACTCCATACCTTCTGGAATCTCCTCTCCATACCTTCTGGAATCTCCACTCCATACCTTCTGGAATCTCCTCTCCATACCTTCTGGAATCTCCACTCCATACCTTCTGGAATCTCCTCTCCATACCTTCTGGAATATTCCTCCAGTGAAACAAGAGTCTTTTCCTCTGTTTTCACAAACTTCCACTGAACCAAAGTGGAAGACACAGACTTTAGCCCACCTGTAAGGATACCCCGAGATGCTCCCTGTACGTGAAACATGGATGGAAACGTGAAGAACTTCATTGAGGATTCCGAAAGAGAAGAAACTTCAACACATATGGGATCAGAAAGTGGTCCAAGCTAGCTTAACCAAAGCATGTTGGGACACTATGGCTGGGCGGCACGGAACTGCTGGTGTTAACAGCACATACATAAATTCTGCCTGGAATTATTTCCTCATAGCAGTCTGGCTTGGCACGATTCGAAAGTCCACCAGAATGAATCCAAATCACTCCTAGCACTCACACTCAAAAGTTTTTTTTGTATTATTATTTCTGTTTGGACTTGGTGAAAACAGTTTTCTATTCTGTGAAGAAGATTGTAGACATAACATTTTATTCTCTTATGAAAATATTTCAACGTTCGACCTGCATCGCAGTCATGAACGTTTATTTTTAGGCGGCTTTGACGAGGGCTGAGAAAACGGCATGTCAAGACAAGTGCCATATGACCCTGAACTGTCTGAATGGGTTCGACCCAGAGCAATACTCACAGATCCACGCCGCACATTCAGTGGCCTTATTGGGCTGACGTATGACACAGTGGTCGAAAGAGCAATAGAGAGTCGTTTTATTCCACTCGTAGGATGAACATTGCGTTTTTATACAAATAAAGAAAACACATTTCGTATTTCTCAATTGATAAAGCATTTTATATTGTAAATCTTTTAAAAATGAACACAAAGGAAGTGGCATTCCAGATTTTTTTTGTAAACAAAAAAAAATGTAAGTCGGAATAGTGTGCGAATGAATGTCTCATCACATCACATCCCTTTCCATTAGCGATTGCATTGCTGTTTGCAAAAACCAAACAAGGATTATTTTCACCAATGTATATGGATACAAATACATCAACTTTCTCAAAAGCAAAGAGATTCGCAAAAGCATTAAATACGTAATGTTTGTATTTGATCAAGTAGTCAAGTTTAAAGGACATGGAAGTGTTTTTGTTGTTTGGTTGGTTTTTCTGCCACGTCGACTTCACACAAGGAGAATGACCAACTGTTAATTGTTGTACTGCGCAAATTATTTGCATGAAGTCCCTACTATGTTCGTCACTGTATTCTTCGGTAGAGAAGAATGTTAAATTAATCAAATTAACAAACTGATAATGTGACAAATACACAATTTACTGTATATTATTGTGAAAAGAGCACTGTCACCTTTTTTAGAACTCAAGACTTCAGTTGTTTCTACATTTAATGATTCCCCGTTGCTTTTTGTACAAGATACATTTGCATTGACGCACTGCCCCCAAAGAATGTTTTTAAGATGTCAGACAACATTCCTTTAGAGTTGCGAATTTTAAATTTCATAAAAAGTCAATTTGAATTATTTCATAATTCTGTCGTCACAATGTTCATTGTGGGCACTGTTACTTCCATCTCTTATGAATCAGTCTAGCGTAAATCCCCTGGACTGTCACTTTTGATTTTGTCTATTACAGATTTTAAAGTAATACCAAACAGTGACTAAAACCTAATTTTACTTTTATCAACATCAAAAAAACATTGTTTTTATTTACTGTCCAAATGTTTTTTTTTATTTATTTAGTACTCTTTACTTTGACTTTTAGAGGTTACTAATCAAAATGTAAATAATTTTTAAAAAGTTTGATTTATTCATGGCATTAGTGGTTACATTTTAAAAAGCAGCAATAATTTGCATCACAGAAGCAGAAGAGCTCTGTCAAAGGTTTCTCTGGAAACAGCTGATATTAAGATGATTGGTATGCATTTATTCAACATTCCAGATTTTGTAAATAATTTGGCTTTCCATGGTGTCCAGTGGAAAGAATAAATCGACTAATGCTCTTTCAAAACGGTGTTTGCTCTTCCTTTGAGACGTTTTCATTTTGGGTGCATATATATTAAATACCTTATAAGACCATCAGCAATGATGAAAATACATCATCAGGTATGATTCTGCCGTTTACCTTGCATCCATTAATTACATTTTGAACAAATGAGAGATATTTGTCACAAACCCATAGAACATTTCAATCCATTTGTAGCAAAGAAGTGATTAGATCACTCAAAAGTAAATAACAAATAGGTTTTAATTTGATTTAGCTTCTTTAATCATTGCTGTTACCAGTTTTAACTCATAGACAACTACTTTGTTTACTGATAAAGCAATTACAATGCTTAGATTAGATTCAAGAGGAAGTGCCTTATATGAAAATATCATCAAGCCTTTACTTCCATACAGAGTATATTGTTGAGTTACAGATAAGTTGCTTTATTTGAATTCAATGAGAAGACCAGAAAGCAGTTGTTCTTTCATGTAAAGAGTAAAAGTCTGTCTAGTATCAGATTCCTCTATATATATCCAGGGGCTGAAATACAGCGTGTAAATGGTTTCAAAACAGACAATTTTGAAATTAAGAGTCATCCACACTCAAATCACTCTTGTCATTGTTGCCCTGTTTACAACTTATTTCTGTTGTAAATATTATATTTATAAATACTATAGATAGATAGATAGATGATACACTGTAAAAACTCTTGTTTAAATTTACAAATGTACGTGTTTGTGCCGCTTTAGAATGTTTTACGTTGCGTCAACATAAGAGTGAAAGTCGTTTAAAAACGAACAAAGTTGACAAATCAATATAACTGGTTAAATAAGTTTGATGTCTTTTGAAGTAAACTTGACTTAAGTAACGTAATTGTATCTCAATTGAAACTGAATATAGAAGTAAAATTACTTATTTTAACATTTAATATTTTTGAAAACCATAGAAGTAGTTTGGGCCATCCCATTGTCAGAGGTAAATTAATTCCATTGATTGTAAATGGCCAGTTGATGATCAGAGACCAATGTCTGATCTCTCTTATATTCATACTTAAGCTTGTCCAGGAAACATGCATGGGTCTCAACACATATCAAATCACAATGATGGTGACAATCATCAAACACATCATTGAGTAAAAAGATGAGCTATGAATTACATGACAAATAACTGAAAGTGACAACAACCAACAGCATAATTAAAAGCAGCAAGACAGTAACACTCCAATTACCATAAGTTATACTGTATGCCACAGTTCAAATCACTGAGATCAAATTTTTTTTCCCCATTCTGATGGTTGATGTGAACATTAACTGAAGCTCCTGACCTGTATCTGCTTGATTTTATGCACTGCTGCCACACGATTAGATAAATCGCATGGATGATTGTTGGTGCCAGATGGGCTGATTTGGGATTGTCTCTAGAATTTACTCCGAATGAGGCCAAAAACAGCAAACATCCAGTGATGGCCAGATCTGTGGACAGAAATGCCTTGTTGATGAGAGAGGTCAACAGAGAATGACCAGAATGGTTGGAACTGACAAAGTCTACGGTAACTCAGATAACCGCACTGTACAATTATGGTGAGAAGAATATCATCTCAGAATGCTGTTCTGAGATGCAGGTTTTGGCGGCACGAGGGAGACCTACGCAACATTAGGCAGGTGATTTTTAAAGTTGTTGCTATTTGGTGTATGTCTAAAATGAACATTTTAAATACCTTAGAAAGATACAGTGCCAATAGTGTCAGAATTTAGTGAGGACTCGCAGTAAAAATGCCTCCGAAATTGATAGAAGTATCCCCGAAATTCAAAATATGGGGGCAAAGAATGCCCATGCAACGAGTTCCCGTGTTTTATTAATAATATCTGATATAGTTACAAATACATACATTGCGATGTTTGTCCAAGAATCTTCTTGCAGCAATGCAGGTCTTTGGCATTTAGAAGCTGCTAGTTTAGGACAGTGAGGTGTCTGTTTCTCAAACTAGAGACTGTGGTTTACTTGTCTTATTCTTGTGCATCTGGCCGTCCACTTCCCCCTCTATCCTGGTTAGAGATTATTTTTTCAAAACAGTAATGCATGTTATAGCCTTAATAAAAGGAGAAAATAGAATTTCAGGAAAATGTTTTTTTGCCTATTTTTAAAACCAAAATTTGACTTGCAAGTGAAAAGCAACTTGTAAGAACTCAATGCCTCAGCAACGGTGTAATGCATTATGGAGTAATTAATTACTGTATTTAAATTACTTTAAAAGTAAAGGGATTACTCTTAATTTTTCAGTAATTTAATGAGTTACTTCTGATGTAACTGTTAAATACTGTATAGACTATAGAACAATTCTAAATAAAACAATAGTGAATTTTAATCTAATGATAAAATGTTTTCTAATTTAACACTGTCCCCTTTAAATTCTTTGGCCAGTTCATGAATAATTTATTTTATATGATTTTGAAAGAATTAAAAGAACATGATCATGTCTATCCTTGTAGGTTTCATCTGGTCAATGTTGATGAGGGTTTTAGAAAGTGATAAGTAATGCAATTACTTTTCAGACAGTGTAATTAGTAGTTAGTAATTA